>CM034149.1:489430299-489490299 GCA_019776745.2 Taxus chinensis | reverse complement strand
CACATTTGGATAACAATTTTGGCAACTTAGAGGGGTCATTTGCCTAATGGATGAATGATCAGTAGCCTGAAGCAATCCATTGGTCATGGAGTCATGAGTAGTAGCCTAAAAACTGATCTGAAATTTGAAAACTTCCCTCTAAACCACTTGAATCTCACTAGACATGGATTTTTTCCCACCAAAATGCCATCAAAATGAACTGTGCAAGAGCGAAACCAGCAGCACCAAAACTATGTACAAACTGAAAATCATACATGCTCCAAATGGAACATGCAGAGTGTGCATAAGCACTTCTTCTATTGAAAGCAAACCTACCTACTCTACTCTAACTGGAAGCAAAAGTGAGCTAAATGAACCCTGCAACTGGTTGTGCAAAATAGCTTCCTTTCTTCAAAATTGGCAGCCATGCAAATGATTTGGAGCTGAGTATGGCTGATTGGATGAGTGGAAAATCAACAAGAAGTTCATCTTCTACCCAAATTAGCAAGGTGTCAACTAAAAACAAATCCAATACCTCTTTTAGTTGCTCTGCATTTGGATTGGAGAGGTATGACAGCTGATCCTTGGAACTTTGCAGCTCATCCTCATGCTTAGAAGCAAGCATGACTGGTTGTGGCTTCTCCTTTGGCTCCAATGAAGCTAAATACCTGATTGGGCAAGGTCTGATCCATTGAGTATGCCCATAATTCTGATTTTCAACTCCAAGAATGGAGTTCTCTTGTAGACCTTGAATGGATGGTGTGGAAGCAATGGTAGAACCCTTCAGCCCTTTCTCTTCCTCCAATGAAGGACATGAAAGATTAAAATCTTCCAATCTTGGTTCTAAAGAGCTTCTATAAGATGTAGACTGCTGCAAATGAATACTCTCCTCCATGACAGCAGGCTCTTTTGTTTGGAAGATGGATGATGAAAGAGAGAATGGTGGAAACTCAACCGGTTCTTCTTCATCAAAACATTCCTCCAAATCAGACAGGTAAATTGCCTCATTGCTGTCCTGCTACAAATGTCAAACCTCTCCCATGGCATTCTCTTGATCTAAAACTTGATCACCATGGTTTCTTTCATCCTCCAGGATTAAGTTTGAGGGATCAAACTCTTCTTTAGTACTAGAACTTGAGAGAGATGAAGTAGAGAGAAGAACTGAAGGTTCTTCTATAACCTACTTTGTGCTCAAATCCTTTGGATCTGCACTTTTCTCCCCCATAGCTGTAATGTGCTCCTCTTCTTTTGGATTTGGAGCAGCTTCTCCTTCCTCTTGCTGTCCCTCATGACTGATTTTTGCAATTTGAATTGGATCAGCATTTCCTTCAAATAGGGTGCCAACATGGACACTATATTCTAAACAAATTGATTGCTGATCTGCAACTCCTTTTTGCTCTTCTTCTGCTACAACAAAATCAGTCCTGACCACCATTTGTTCTGTAACTCCAACCTCTTCTGAAGGTTTCATCAGCAAAGGGATCTTCTTCATCCCAAATTTAAGAGCCCAACTCTTCAAAATTTGAATTTCTTCATCCTTGTTTGGCTTCTCTTTTTGCTGTCCTTCATGATTGATTTTTACAATTTTTTGTGGTGGTGGAGGAGGTAAAACCTCTTGTTTCTTTAGAGGAGAGGGTGTTTCATTTAGCTCTTGTGGAGGGGATGACTATTTGGAAGGGAAAAGGATAGAAGAATTGAGA
Source organism: Taxus chinensis (assembly GCA_019776745.2). Lineage (NCBI taxonomy): Eukaryota > Viridiplantae > Streptophyta > Pinopsida > Cupressales > Taxaceae > Taxus > Taxus chinensis. Next base: position 489,488,620 of record CM034149.1, on the reverse strand, counting down.
TGAGGCGGAAGACTAGGGGGTGGAGAAATGGATTCAACACTTGGGACAGCAGATGGAGAGTTTATAACTTGACACTGCTGAGATAAAACAGATTGGGAAAGAGGAAAAGAAAAGGCATGAGATGGTGTGCTTACCCGTTGACAAGGTTGTTGAATACTCCTGTCATACACCTCTATTCCTTCAATCCACTTTGTAAGTAATGCCAGCGTTTTAATCATGAAGTCAAGCTTCTCTTGAGGGCTATAATGCCTTGGGAAAGGTCCCACCCATGGACAGGGTGCTCCACAACCGATTCCAAATGCTTTCATTTGTGCTTGAGCCCTGGATTGTTCCATGTTTACCTCCATCTTTTAGATTTTCTCCAATAGACCAGCATCTTGCATCTGATTGTCTTCATTGTATGCACACTCTTGCTCTTGGAAAGCTCCATAGCCAAACTAATTTTGAATTTGTTCAAAATGCTGATTTGGAGGATTTAAAAAACATGTTGGAGGTGGGAAACATTGCTGCTATTGTAAATGTGAGTTCCATGATGGAAATGAAGTCATGATTGCACAACTTCATGGAATGGAAAAGAATGAAAGAGATGGAAAGAATAATGGATGGAAATGGATGAAAAACAGGTCTGCAACATCAGAAATAGGTTCTTGATCAGATGGAGTCACCAGATGTGTTTGCAAGTGCCTCCAAAGGCTGAAATCTTCACAGGAACACACCAACCTGCAAAAGATGAAGTGGAAGGCCTCTAAGGTCCCACCGGGTGTGCCAAAACTGTTGTTGTAAATCAGCAGCACCCCTGGATGCAAATCAGGTTTCTAAGTTGATGTTTTAGGCATCCAGTGTGATTACACAACATTAAAACCTCTCTCTAAGTGTGGGACTTGTAAAAATGAGAGAGGAATCTCTAGATTAGAGGCTGGTTCCTCAAACTCCTCTGATTAGATCTATTATTTGCACAACTGCAGAGGTTCAGATCCTAATTTTATCCTAGATTGCAAGGAGACAGGGATAAGAGATGCAAAAATTGAAACTAAACTAATAAGGGTGATACACCAAAGGAGTGGTGAACATTTTTGCTCATGCAAATAGACACAAATTAGAAATTGCAACATAAAACATCATGCATAGGTTGATAAGCTATAATCAAAGGTTTGAAATGAAACAAACAACACATACAAAGGACTGAAAGCATTCACAGAGCCTGTATTGTGATTTTCAACATCAAAACCCTTGCATTCCAACACCAAAGAGGTAGAAAACTGTTACAATCACTGAAAAGGTCTGATACTTCCAAAATCACTTGTTGAAGGTGAAAATAGAAGCTTTCTGTGCAAAAAGGTGTTCCTCTGAAAAATGAGCCAAATCTGGCTTTACAGTGCATGGGTCGAGCCCAGGAGAGAGAAAATGTGAAAAAACATGGGAGTCATTCCCCATTGACCAAAATGCATTAAAAACAACATGGAGGTCCTTACAAACCCATGCCTTGACATTTTTGACCATGCTGGAGAAGAATGCGACCCATTTTGCATTAAAATTGGTTGTTGAAACATCAGTTTTGTCCATGGCTGCATACCAGAAGCATTTTTTGATTTCCTCCCTCCAAACTGAACTAAAATTAAAAATTGACCATGGAATCTTGTAGATAATTTCACTAGATTTCCATTGATATAAAGAACGTGAAAATCTGAGCTCTGGATCGAAAGTTATGGCGATTTGAAGTTTTAGGGGAAAAACATGCCAAAATCGGATCGGCGGGAAAAAAGTTTGAATTTTTACCCGTTTGATCTTTGGAACATTTTTCAAATTTTTCCCACGCTCTGCCACTCCAGGTGCCACATGGCCCATTTTGATTGGGTACAGCCCCCTCCTGACCATATTTTCCTTCGGGTCGCTTGGTGTTTTTTTGCCCTTGGACACATGGCAGCTCCTGATTGGCTGCGGGCCTTCTAGGGAAAAATTTCCCACCAAAACTCCATTGAGCCATAACTTGAAAAATACGTGGAGTTAGGAGGAAAAATTTACCTTTCTGGAAAGCTGAGAAAGATCTCTATCCAATGGTGCCATTTCCAGAAGGTTTTGAGTGCCTAAAAAGTAAAAATTTATGACTAAGGCACAATAGAAGGAAAGAATGAAAGGGAGTTAGCCACAAAATGAGCAGGGGGCACATTTGGATAATAGGTATACAACGCATAGAATATAAATACTTGGAATAGTGGGCTTGTTTCATAATTTTACTCTCACTTCATTTTTAAAATGATTAAAAAGCATCCGTGTTTGGTTGAATTCCATGAAAGACTTTGTTTAAAAGAATTAATTCTTGATTCTGGAACTGAGTATCTGGATATTTACTAGATAGATTAGAGTTCACTATTTCAGTATTCTTTGGATTGGATGATGAATTATTTGCATAAATATGTGATTGTATACCAATACGAACTGCCCTTTATATTTCTTATTGTTTCATCAAGGCTAAACTGAAGTGGAATTCTTACTTTGAATGTTTGGAAAACGATTCTTTTTTTTTATTATGAGGAAGATCATAATTTTGTAGCTGGCTATACATTCATTTTGTTCAGGTCTAGTTGAAATGTTGGTTTTGATGAAATGATAGCTGATAAAACTAGATGTGCATTCTTGCTTGTCTATATCTAGATGTGAATGTCTGTAGAGTGAAATGTTTAAAAGGAAATGATTGTGTTTATAGGTTCTTTTGGTACTAATGTTTACGGACCAGTTGCAATGAACTCTGGTCAACATTTTGGAAAGGTAATAGTAGATTTTGAATACTAAAATATACTATTATGAATGAATTATACTATTGGAATATGTCTATTTTAAATAATGGGTATTTGGATAGACAGTGAGAAGAGGTGATATGATCTTTCTCCCTTTTATTCGATTATTGATTTTCTTTCATTTCTCTTTGGACTGTTATCATTATTGATATCACGTTTGGATTAAAATTCTCAGTACGGCTATGAGGAAAGGAAAGAGACTGTGGATGGATAATTTGAATTAATGTTCATTTCTTCTCTCTTATAGCTGGAAATCTATAATTATTATGGATTAAATTTTGTACTGCTTTGGTTTAAGCATCTGCATTAATTGTTGTTTACTTTTCTCTTCTACATTTGATTGTTTGAATTCTGATGAGTTGTATAAAAGTAAAGGAAAGTAGTTTGGTTGAATCTTCAGTTATACTCAATCTTTTGAAATTATAACTATTGTAAGGAATGGAAATTATAGCATTTATGCTCGAACAACAATTTGCAAAATTGTGTTTCTAGTTCTTACAGATGTTGTAATATGGAACTGTTTGATGGAAATTACTCCTTGTAATAATTATTGGGAAAGAAGGCAGTAATCCTTTGTCTGATTGGGATGGTAATTAGATGATTGAGTTGTTATGATGTTCATCCTTTTCAGTACTTAATTCTTGAATGATGTTCATATTAACGTTTCATAAAAGCAGGGTTCTTTTATTGAGACAGTTAATTAAAAGCACCTCATTTTAAAGACAAGTGCTTAATATGCTCAGTTCAATGAACTGACCCGTGCAAGTAATTTTGCAGATGAAACTTGAGTATAAATGAAGACATGGTTTTTTTCTGATACTTATTTGATTAACTGACGATGGATTGTATTGATAGCTATTACTCCTCCACGAGGAAATGAGAAAGGAAGAAGTTACATTCTTCTATCTTTATGAGTTGTAATGTTGTTTGATATAAATAAAGTCCAGTCGTTTGGACTGGAAAGTGTATAGATTGTAAATTTGATGGATGAATACAAGTAAAAGTGTGATATTTTCAATAACTGTATCAGTTTGATATGGTTGAATAAGTTTGAGAATATAACATTATTCCTTGACTTGGAATTATTCAAACGTTAATGGATGAATTTAAAAAGAAATAACATCTATTCTTTACCTGAATGCAACTTTTACGTTGAAATGTGCAATTAGTTCATACTTAGGTTAAGATGAATTTTGAATTGAAATTAAAAATATTTAGATAAACACGAAATCCTAATTGGAAGGTATTCGGGATTAGTTTGAAAGCTAAGGGATATCAAATAACTTAGGGGCAGCCGAACCTTGTATTCGGACTCCGTTAATAGCCTCGGATATTTAAATTCAGAAAATAAAGATATGGAAAATCATATCTATTGTTAACAAACCTTAACTAAGTAAGGTTAAGGAGGATAAATGAATAAATTCATTTAGAATTAGACCTCATTTAAATGACATCTAATAAGATGGAATTCTGAATTTGTTTAAAGTTGTGGAAAAACATGGTTAAGTTTAATAGGTTAAACTTATTAGGTTTATCGATAATGGACTGATTAGTCCAAATAATAAGAAAGGAACAAAGAAGTGAATATGCAATCCTTCGGTATGAAACAGGAGATGCATATTAAGATAGAAGACAGATTAAGTCTCTCTTAGCTACATACAACTGTAACAAGAACAAGGATAAAGGATCAGCATGGCTGCTGAAAGTTGATCTTAAATACTAAGATAATAACCAAATCACAATTGAGCTGGATGTGTACCCTTGACGAGAGGATTCCATAGGACATTGACATACGCCAGCTACAATATGGTGTCTTCGTGAAGGCGGGGCCTTCATGACGATACAATGTTATAGCTGACATATTACAATGCCCTTTCAAATTAAATCATCAAGTTTACATAAGCTGGATAATAAGTTCTTGGCTGGGGATAGAAATGTGATCACGTATACGGAGTGACTCCGGAGGACTAAAGGTAACTAGACACACGGAGTCGTCTAGGAACGACACCGTATCTCTGCGTATCTTTAGTTACCATGAGTAACTTCCTATACTCGTTCATATTGCTAGTTGAGGTTAGAGTTTGACATTAAATGGAAGGACTGGTAGAGACCAGGAAAGACCATTCTAGATAACAGATGAAGTGAGGTGAAGGACGTATTCCATTGGTGTGTATCACATCTAGGAATATGATCATGCAAAGCATGTGAAAATCTTTGGCCAAAGTATCGCAAGTGCTAGTTGCGTTGTCCTAATCACCTAGTTAAGATGCAGGATGTCAGATGAATATCAGTAACATATATTCAGATAGGCTTCTTAAATGGATCACTTCAATAACCGGAAACGGTAAAAGAACCTTGTATATTCATTATGCTATGCATGAATTAACATGAAGGATCGGTAGGTCAGCAAGTCATGAAATGAGAGATTGTTGAAACTCCGAGCCATAAAGTGGGAGGTCGGTAGTTCTTCGAGTCATTTATAGCAGCATATGGTATCTGTTATATGACTGATTGACACGGAATGTGTGTTTCATATTGCAAATATGTGAATAGAGAACATTAGTATTAAAAGGAAATTGTGTGATCCAAACTGCATTAATTAGACAGAGAACAATTATTAAAACTTGAACGTGTGTTTGAATTATATAATTCATAACAGGGAACGTTTTATTAAAAAAAAAATTCCCTTGTTCTAGTATCTTAAAATGGGGATGTTACATCTTGGTATCAGAGCTGAAGGTTACAGTTCTTGGACCTAATGAGTCCATAATTTAATAAGGTTTACATTTTCTTATTGAACAGAAAATGGTCAGAACAAGAAGAAATGCTGCGAAAAACCCGTTACCGGGTGAAGAAGCAGCTACTGCTCAAAAGCTGGATGAAATCCTTACTGCCCTACTAGACATGAGAGATCGTTTGACTGTTTTGGAAAAAAAGTCAACGGGCAATGAAGAGGAGGAAAAAGAAGCTGATATAAATGATCAGCCACCTCCTGTGGATAACACCAATGGAGGGAATCTGGGTGTTGATAATAGTAATGTGAATGCTTCTAATCATCCTGATAATAAAAGTGCAAGATTAGTAGCTGAACTTACAAATGACATAAAGAGAATAAGTCCTCCAAAGTTTGATGGAACAACCCTTGGGGACGGATCTGAGAATTGGCTCAGTGAAATGGAGAAGTACTTTGCAATAAGAAACTTCTCTGAGGAGACCAAAGCGATATGGGGAGCATATCAGCTTTCTCATGAAGCATCATCATGGTGGGACAACCGTAAGGTTGAGTTGAATATTGTTGAATCAGACATAACTTGGGATCAATTTAAGGGTCACTTTAGGCAATGGTGGCTGCCTCAACTCTATTTTGATAGGAAAATGACTGAATTTTAGAACTGGTCGCAAGGAAGGCTGATGGTGACAGAATACTGGGAAGGGTTTACTAAACTCCTTAAGTATGTGTCATAGTACCAAGCTGACGAGAAGTTAAGAATACAAAAGTTCATAATGGGACTAAATCCCATCATTGGTGGTGAAGTGGATGTCCACGGTCTAACCACCATGGAAGGAGTTGTTGAAAAGGCAATAAGACAGGAACAGAAACTGAGAGCAATTTCTACTCATAGGGAAGAGATAAGGAAGAAGATTCCCAATTCTTCTTCATCTCTCGCACCCAAAAGGGGGCCTTGGAAAAGGTTTGGTGTGAAATTTTTTTTTATTGTAGATAACAACAAGAAATCTGTAATGAACAAACCTGTAAATAGTGTGCGAAACAGCTTCGCAAAAGTTATTGGCAATGGACAAAAGTCCTATGGGAGCCAGAATGATAACTTCAAAGCTGGTAACAAATTTGAGCCTAGGAAAGGGCCAATTGGAGGATGCTTCAACTATGGAAAGGACCATTACGCAAGTCACTGTCCTCTGAAAAAGGATGATCGTAACCAGCAACATAGGATACACGCTACAGTGGCTAACACAAAAGCTGAAAAGCAAGTTACGCCTATAGAAGTTCCGGGTAAGTTATTCGGTACACCTGTAGTCATAATTTTTGATACTGAAGCCACTGAATGCTTTATTTATACTAAACTTTCAATGAAATTAAAAAGAAAGGATGAACGGATGGATAAGACATGAACAGTGCATTATGGAAATAATTCTGTCCATACAGTCGAAATGTGCCTTTTTGGGGCAATTCTTGACTTGCCCAGTTTCTCCACCGAAGTTGACCTGTATGTCACTCCTTTAGGATCATATGATATCCTTATTGGAGTTAACTGGTTGGTAGAACATAAGGAAAATGTCGACTGTTATGAAAAACAAATTTGTTGTTTTGACGACCTGTAGAAAGCAGGAGTCATTCAAGGTGTAAAGCGTGAAGTTGCAGTTAGGAAACTAACAGCTATGCAACTAAAAAGGGCTAAAAATAGAGGCTGCACCTTGTATGCAGTAAAAATGACAGAAAATGTTGAGGAGGATAATGATTTCATGGAAAGATATCCATTATTAAGGGATTTCAGTGATGTATTTCTAGAGGAATTACCAGGTCTTCCACCCAAACGAGAGTTTGACTTTGCAATAGAAATCAAGCCAGGAACTGAACCCATATCTAAGGCACCTTATAGAATGACCACCCTCAAGTTGGTAGAGCTAAAGGCTCAATTATAGGAATTTTTGACTAAGGGGCTGATAAGACCGAGCGTCTCACCATGGGGAGCACCGGTAATTTTTGTAAAGAAAAAGGATGGCACATTGAGACTGTGCATTGATTATAGAATGTTGAACAAGGAAACTATTAAGAATCGATACCCACTTCCTAGGATTGATGATCTATTCGACCAGATGCATGGAGCATCAGTCTATTCAAAAATAGATCTTCAATCTGGGTATCATCTGCTGAGAATAAAGGAAGGAGATATTCATAAAACAGCTTTTAGAACAAGGTACGGGCATTATGAATTCATGGTATTACCTTTTGGGTTGACAAATGCACCTGCTGCCTTCATGAATCTAATGAAAAATATTTTTGAAGAATACATAGACAAGTTTGTGCTTGTATTCTTAGAAGACATTCTTATATACTCTAAAAATGTCGAAGATCACAAGAACATTTAAGGGTAGTGCTGGAAGTTTTAAGAAAGAGGAAGTTGTATGGTAAACTATCTAAATGTTCCTTTTATGATGCAGAGGTGCATTATTTGGGACACGTTATAAGCAAGAATGAAATAGTTGTAGACCCTTCAAAGATCGCAGCTATAACCAAGTGGCCTACGCCTAAGAACGTGCATGAAGTAAGAAGCTTCATGGGCTTTAGAGGCTATTATAGAAAGTTCATTAAGTATTTTTCAAAAATTTCTACCCCAATCACTTCACTACAAAAGAAGGATAAGAAATTTGTCTGGACTGACAAATGTGAATCTGCCTTTAAAAATTTAAAGGAACAGTTAACTACAGTACCTATTTTAACTGTACTAGATCCAAATAGAAATTTTATGGTTGTAACAGATGCATCGGGAGAAGGCCTTAGAGGTATTATGTTATAGAATGACCATGTCATAGCTTATGAAAGCAGAAAGCTTAAGTTACATGAATAGAATTATGCTCCACATGACCTAGAGCTCGCTGCCATTGTACATGCACTTCAAATGTGGAGGCATTACCTTTTAGGAAAACCTTTTGAGCTAAAAACTGACCATCTGGGGTTGAAGTATATTTTTACTCAGCCAAATTTGAATGCAAGACAACGAAGATGGTTAGAATTTCTATCTCAGTATGATTTTGATATAAGCTACATCAAAGGCAAGGAAAATAAAGTGGTAGATGCTTTGAGTCGAAGGAAGCACATATCTGCTCTTATAACGTTAAGAACTCAGTTTAAGGATGAGGTGAAAGATGCCTTGGAATCAGATCCTTATTTCCAACAAGTTAAAACAATGCTTGCTGTAGATCCAAAGGATGTGAGGTATAAAGGATTTCACTTTGATAGCGAAGGAATTTTGAGGTTCAAAAACATGGTCTATATACCCTTGGCAAATGATTTAAGAAGGAAATTGTTAACTGAATTCCATAATTAACCTTTTTCTATACACCCTAGCATTACGAAAATGCTTGCTAATCTTAAGAAGAAATACTTCTGGAAGGGAATGAAAAAGGATGTGGTGGAATTTGTAACACACTGCTTAGAATGTTAGCGTGTTAAGGCGGAAAATATGCATCCCACTGGATTATTGTATCCCCACAGCGTTCCACAATACAAATGGCAAGTGATAACGATGGATTTTGTTCAAGGATTGCCTATGTCAAGGAATAAGCATGATATCATCCTGGTTGTCGTAGACAAATTAACCAAAGTTGCACACTTCATTGCTGGTAATTTGAAAGATGATGCAGCAGTGTTAGCAAGAAGATTTGTACGTGAAATTTTCAGATTGCATGAAATACCCAAATTAATCATATCAGACAGAGATCTGAGGATGACATCAAGGTTTTGGCAAATGCTTAATGTGGCCTTGGGAACTAAATTAAACTTCATCTATGCATATCATCCGGAGACAGATGGACAGACTGAGAGAGTCAATCAAGTTTTAGAGGACATGTTAAGGATGTATTGCATGGACCAGCAGTATAAATGGGAGGAATACCTTCCGCTAGTTGAATTTACCTACAATAATACATACCACACCTCTTTAAAAATGGTGCCCTTTGAAGCATTGTATGGAAGAAAATGTAGAACCCATGTTAGCTGGGACATCGTAGAGGACAAAGAGGTAATTAGGCCAGAAATCCTCATGGAAATGGAACAACAAATCAAAATGATTCCGGAACATCTAAAGGAGGCTGCCAATAGGCAAAAGAGTTATTCAGACTTAAAACAGGTTGATAGGAATTATAAACTTGGTGAGAAGGTCTTTCTTCAAGTTAAGCTGAAAAAGAGCTCAATAACTTTTGGCAAGGCTGCCAAGTTGTCGCCACTTTATGTGGGACCTTTTGAAATTGTTGAAATAATCAACCCTGTAGCTTATCGTCTAGCATTACCTCCTGCTTTATCACAAATGCATGATGTTTTTCATATTTATTTGCTTAAGAAATACGCAACAAATTTATCACATGTGATGAATTAGAATTCCTTACAGGTCCAAGACCCAGGAATAATCATGGTTAAGCCCATTCGAGTGTTGGGAACTCACCAGTTGTACTTAAGAAATCGCGAAGTGAATCAATGAAGGGTCCAGTGGGACCAGTTTAGCGAAGAAAGTGCAACTTGGGAAAATCTCGAAGAAATGAGATCTGCTTTTCCATACTTGTTTGATCGAAATTGAAATTCGAAAAACTAATAATTCTACCAAATTTAGACAATTATTGGTCTATTTTACAGTTATCTTAAAACACTATTTTAAAGAGTGAATATGTTTTTGGTATGAACTTATGAATGGAAGGACAATAACTGAATTTTGTCCTAGAAACTCCTTGAATTGGTTAATTTGATCATCGGGATGATGATTCTTTAAGAAGGGAGGAATGTAATGCCTTGATTTTTGTAAGTTATCATGGTAATTACCTTTCATGAGGTTGTAACTGCAGAAATGAAGATAAATATGTTAAGACACATTTTTTGATCTTAGAGGAATGTGTTGCTGATCTGGACCCTTGTTTGTTGTAACTTGATACTTGAGACAAAAGTTATTATTGCTTGTGTGATTGCTAATGAGACAAAAAACTTGTCGTATGCTTGATGAACTCTATTCGCTGATTGACAGCACACCTTGAATCAATTCCATTGATCCAAGGTATGCTATGGCCTTCTTATGATCGCTTTGTCGATTTAATTTTAAACCAGACTGAAGGTTGATATAAATGTTGCAACACCTAATTTCAGGTATGAATATCTGGTACGTAGATGCCAATGAAAAAGGTTCGATTCTCAAACCACACACCGTTGTAACGCTAGATAGCGTAAGACGATAAGGGCCTAGATGCAAGTGGCACAAGTATGTGGAACTTAGGACGAAATGTCTTGCTTAATGTTGAATATGATTGTCAGGTGAAAAGACTTGATATGGAAACTAGTTAATTAAATATTAGGGGATTAAACCCTAACCTACCCCTAAGTTTTATCCTATACCCTAAACTACTATCCTATATGGATTTTAAATTTTATAAGGATGAAAATAGATGTGAATTCTATTAACCTAGGAACTAGGCGAATGACCTAGATATGGACTATTAAAATCCTAAACTAACCCTAACCTAAGGAAGGGGACGCATAGACCCATGTGGATGGAAAGGATAAGGGGGGAAGGTAGCAAATTTAATGGGATAGTAAATGGAGTCCTTACATGTGCAGCGCCAAGTTTGGCGGGAACATGGAAAAGTTGGAGGCGTCTAACTAGCTATGAAGCTAAACTATGATTTCATGCAAAAATTTGAAATTGGGAACTCGCCAACCCTGAGTCGGCGGTGGCATGAAAAATTAGGAAAAATCAATGCATTCAATTACCTTGGTCTTAGTGACCAGTTCACCTTGGAAAGAGGATAGAGGAAAAAGGAAAATTGTTTGTTGCTGTGTGCATTTGGATTTTAGTTGCTCTGCATTTTCTTTCTCCCTGGTTCTGTCAAACCAGACGTGTTTTGATTATTATCTCTGTTCTTTGGAAAAACAAAGGCTATTCTTGAGCCTGTGGAAGTTAGTGACTAGTTAGAAAGCCTGGTCGAGGACGTCGTGGAGAGAAACAACTCCAGTGGGCGTAGTTTTCTTCGAGCCACAAGAAAAATTAACAGACATGTTAAGCCCTTTCCTTAAACTGCTTTCTTTTGTTTAATCATCTTATTAAAACAACCCTGCTCTTATGATGGGGGTTTTGGTTATTTGATTTGGTTGTTTTGTTGAGATGATTTTGGGTTGAGTCATTTTCATTTGTTGTATATGACTTAAGCATTCTTTACATAATTATTGAGTGGAATACACTGCCCATGCTGAATGGATTCGTTTCGATGGTATTGGGGATTCGTTCTTTATTTTATGAGTTTGTGCTTATGAATACTTTAGCTGTGCATGTAGCAATTCTGATTTCTGTGCATCCTTGTGAAAATAGGAGGATGAGATGATTTTTTTTTGTATGTCTGGTTGAACAGTCATTATATGGATGAATACGACTTGAGTATTCTTGTGCGTTTTGAAGAAAATGAGTGTTTTTCTTACTAAAAATATTAATGAACTAGTTTTCTCATTTGCTGTTGGAAATCTGAAGCTAATGGTAAGTGGATTTTATTGTGTATTATGGATTCAGTCTTATGTAAACAATACTGATAAGGAGATTGTTTTTCTGAATGTCGTACGTGAATGGTTTTTGAAGAACCGTGAGAATAATAGATGGAACTATTGGGTGAGTTATTTTCTTGAGGGTATACAACGCATAAAATATAAATACTTGGGACACTGGGCTTGTTTCATCGTTTTACTCTCACTTCATTTTTAAAACGATTAAAAAGCATCCGTGTTTGGTTGAATTCCATGAAAGACTTTGTTTAAAAGAATTAATTCTTGATTCTGGAACTGAGTATTTGGATATTTACTAGATAGATTAGAGTTCACTATTTTAGTCTTTTTTGGATTGTATGATGAATTATTTGCATAAATATGTGATTGTATACCTATACGAACTGCCCTTTAGATTTCTTGTTGTTTCATCAAGGCTAAACTGAAGCGGAATTCTTACTTTGAATGTTTGAAAAATGATTATTATTTTTTATTATGAGGAAGCTCATAATTTTGTAGCTAGCTATACATTCATGTTGTTCAGGTCTAGCTGAAATATTGGTTTTGATGAAACGATAGCTGATAAAAATAGATGTGCATTCTTGCTTGTCTATATCTAGACGTGAATGTCTGTAGAGTGAAATGTTTAAAAGGAAATGATTGCGTTTATAGGTTCTTTTTGTACTAATGTTTATGGACTAGTTGCAATGAACTCTGGTCAACATTTTGGAAAGGTAATAGTAGATTTTGAATACTGAAATATACTATTCTGAATGAATTATACTATTGGAATATGTCTATTCTAAATATTGGGTATTTGGATAGACAGTGAGAAGAGGTGATATGATCTTTCTCCCTTTTATTCGATTATTGATTTTCGTTCATTTCTCTTTGGACTGTTATCATTGATTGATATCACATTTGGATTGAAATTCTTAGTACAGCTATGAGGAAAGGAAAGAGAGTGTGGATGGATAATTTGAATTAATGTTCATTTCTTCTCTCTTATAGCTGGAAATCTATAATTATTATGGATTAAATTTTATACTGCTTTGGTTTAAGCATCTGCATTAATTGTTGTTTAATTTTCTCTTCTGCGTTTGATTGTTTGAATTCCGATGAGTTGTATGAAAGCAAAGGAAAGTAGTTCGGTTGAATCTTCAATTATACTCAATCTTTTGAAATTATAACTATTGTAAGGAATGGAAATTATAACATTTATGCTAGAACAACAGTTTGCAAAATTGTGTTTATAGTTTTTACAAATGTTGTAATCTGGAACTGTTTGATGGAAATTACTCCTTGTAATAATTATTGGGAAAGAGGGTAGTAATCCTTTGTCTGATTGGGATGGTAATTAGATGATTGAGTTGTTATGCTGTTCATCCTTTTCGATACTTAATTCTTGAATGATGTTCATATTAACATTTCATAAAAGAAGGGTTCTTTTATTGAGACAGTTAATTAAAAGCACCTCATTTTAAAGACAAGTGCTTAATATGCTGAGTTAAATGAACTAACCCGTGCAAGTAATTTTGCAGATGAAACTTGAGTATAAATGAAGACATGGTTGTCTTTTGATACTTCTTTGATTAACTGAAGATGGATTGTATTGATAGCTATTACTCCTCCATGAGGAAATGAGAAAGGAAGAAGTTACATTCTTCTATCTTTATGAGTTGTAATGTTGTTTGATATAAAAAAAGTCCAATCGTTTAGACTGGAAAATGTATAGATTGTAAATTTGATGGATGAATACAAGTAAAAGTGTGATATTTTCAATAACTGTATCAGTTTGATATGGTTGAATAAGTTTGAGAATATAACATTATTCCTCGACTTGGAATTATTCAAATGTTAATGGATGAATTTAAAAGGAAATAAAATCTATTCTTTACCTGAATGGAACTTTTACGTTGAAATGTGCAATTAGTTCATACTAGGGTTAAGATGAATTTTGAATTGACATTAAAAATATTTAGATAAACATGAAATCCTAATTGGAAGGTATTCGGGATTAGTTTGAAAGCTAAGGGATATCAAATAACTTAGGGGAAGTCGAACCTTGTATTCAGACTCCGTTAATAGCCTCGAATATTTAAATTCAGAAAATAAAGATATGGGAAAACATATCTATTGTTAACAGACCTTAACTAAGTAAGGTTAAGGAGGATAAATGAATAAATTCATTTAGAATTAGACCTCATTTAAATGACGTCAAATAAGATGGAATTCTGAATTTGTTTACAGTTGTGGAAAAACTTGGTTAAGTTTAATAGGTTAAACTTATTAGGTTTATCGATAATGGACTGATTAGTCCAAAGAATAAGAAAGGAACCAAGAAGTGAATATGCAATCCTTCGGTATGAAACAGGAGATGTGTATTAAACTATAAGATGGATTAAGTCTCTCCTAGCTACATACAACTGTAACAAGAACAAGGATAAAGGATCAGGATGGCTCCTGAAAGTTGATCTTAAATACTAAGATAATAACCAAATCACAATTGAGCTGGATGTGTACCCTCGATGAGAGGATTCCGTAGGACATTGACATACGCCAGCTATAATATGGTGTCTTCGTGAAGGCGGGGCCTTCATGATGACACAATGTTATAGCTGACATATTATAATGCACTTCTGAATTAAATCATCAAGTTTACATAAGCTGGATAATAAGTTCTTAGTTGGGGATAGAAATGTGATCACGTATACGGAGTGACTCCGGAGGACTGAAGGTAACTAGACACATGGAGTCATCTAGGAACAACACCGTATGTCTGCGTATCTTTAGTTACCATGAGTAACTTCCTATACTCGTTCATATTGCTAGTTGAGGTTAGAGTTTGACCTTAAATGGAAGGACTGGTAGAGACTAGGAAAGACCATTCTAGATAACAGACGAAGTGAGGTGAAGGACGTATTCCATTGGTGTGTATCACATCTAGGAATATGATCATGCAAAGCATGTGAAAATATTTGGCCAAAGTATCGCAAGTGCTGGTTGCGTTGTCCTAATCACCTAGTTAAGATGCAGGATGTCAGATGAATATCAGTAACAGATATTCAGATAGGCTTCTTAAATGGATCACTTCGATAACCAGAAATGGTAAAAGAACCCTGTATATTCATTATACTATGCATGAATTAACATAAAGGATCGGTAAGTCAGTGAGTCATGAAATGAGAGATCGCTGAAACTCTGAGCCATAAAGTGGGAGGTCGGTAGTTCTTCGAGTCATTTACAACAACATATGGTATCTGTTATATGATTGATTGGCACTGAACGTGTGTTCCATATTGCAAATATGTGAACAGAGAAAATTAGTTTTAAAAGGAAATTGTGTGATCCAAATTGTATTAATTGGATAGAGAACAATTATTAAAACTTGAACTTGTGTTTGAATTATATAATTCATAACAGGGAATGTTTTATAAATAAAAAAAATTCCCTTGTTCTAGTATCTTAAAATGGGGATGTTACATCTTGGTATCAGAGCTGAAGGTTGTAGCTCTTGGACCTAATGAGTCCATAATTTAATAAGGTGTACATTTTCTTATTGAATAGAAAATGGTCAGAACAAGAAGAAATGCTGCAAACAACCTGTTACCAGGTGGAGAAGCAGCTACTGCTCAAAAGCTGGATGAAATCCTTTCTTCCCTACTAGACATGAGAGATCGTTTGACTTTTTTAGAACATGAGTTAATGGGCAATGAAGAGGAGGAAGAAGAAGCTGATATAAATGATCAGCCACCTCCTGTGGATAACACCAATGGAGGGAATCTGGGTGTTGATAATAGTAATGTGAATGCTCTAATCATCCTGAAAATAAAAGTGCAAGATTAGTAGCTAAACTTACAAATGACATAAAGAGAATAAGTCCTCCAAATTTTGATGGAACAACCCTTGGGGATGGAGCTGAGAATTGGCTCAGTGAAATGGAGAAGTACTTTGCAATAAGAAACTTCTCCGAGGAGACCAAATCGATATGGGGAGCATATCAGCTTTCTCATGAAGCATTATCATGGTGGGACAACTGTAAGGTTGAGTTGAATATTGTCGAATCAGATATAACTTGGGATCAATTTAAGGGTTACTTTAGGCAACGGTAGCTACCTCAACTCAATTTTGATAGGAAAATGACTGAATTTCAGAACTGGTCACAAGGAAGGCTGACGGTGACAGAATACTGGGAAGGGTTTACTAAACTCCTTAAGTATGTGCCACAGTACCAAGCTGATGAGAAGTTTAGAATATGAAAATTCATAATGGGACTGAATCCCATCATTGGTGGTGAAGTGGATGTCCACGGTCCAACTACCATGGAAGGAGTTGTCGAAAAGGAAATAAGATAGGAACAGTAATTGAGAGTAATTTCTGCTCATAGGGAAGAGATAAGGAAGAAGATTCCCAATTCTTCTTCATCTCTCGCACCCAAAAGGGGGCCTTGGAAAAGGTTTGGTGTGGAAAACAAAATTGTTGTAAATAACAACAAGAAATATTTAATGAACAAACCTATAAATAGTGTGCAGAACAGCTTCGCAAAAGTTAGTGGCAATGGACAAAAGTCCTATGGGAGCCAGAATGATAACTTCAAAGCTGGTAAAAAATTTGAGCCTAGGAAAGGGCCAGTTGGAGGATGCTTCAACTGTGGAAAGGACCATTACACGAGTCACTATCCTCTGAAAAAGGATGATCGTGATTAGTAGCATAGGATACATGTTGTGGTGGCTAACAGACAAGCTGAAAAGCAAGTTACGCCTATAGAAGTTCTGGGTGAGTTATTCAGTACACCTGTAGTCATACTTTTTGATACTGGAGCCACTGAATGCTTTATTTCTACTAAACTTGCAATGAAATTAAAAAGAAAGGATGAATGAATGGATAAGACATGGACAATGCATTATGGGAATAATGTTGTCCATACAGTCGAAATGTGCCTTTTTGGGGCAATTCTTGACTTGCTCAGTTTCTCCACCGAAGTGGACCTATATGTCACTCCTTTAGGATCATATGATATCATTATTGGAGTTAACTGGTTGGCAGAACATAAGGCAAAGGTCGATTGTTATGAAAAACAAATTTGTTGTTTTGACAACTTGCAAAAAGTAGCAGTCATTCAAGGTGTAAAGCGTGAAGTTGCAGTTAGGAAACTAACAGTTATGCAACTAAAAAGGGAGAAAAATAGAGGCTACACCTTGTATGCAGTAAAAATGACAAAAAATGTTGAGGAGGATAATGATTTCATGGAAAGATATCCATTATTAAGGGATTTCAGTGATGTATTTCCGGAGGAATTACCAGGTCTTCCACCCAAACGAGAGTTTGACTTTGCAATAGAAATCAAGCCATGAACTGAACCCATATCTAAGGCACCTTATAGAATGACCACCCTCGAGTTGGTAGAGCTAAAGGCTCAATTACAGGAACTTTTGACTAAGGGGCTGATAAGACCGAACGTCTCATCGTGGGGAGCACCGGTAATTTTTGTAAAGAAAAAGGATGGCACATTGAGAATGTGCATTGATTATAGAATGTTGAACAAGGCAACTATTAAGAATCAATAACCACTTCTTAGGATTGATGATCTATTCAACTAGATGTGTGGAGCATCAGTTTATTCAAAAATAGATCTTCGATTTGGGTATCATCAGCTGAGAATAAAGGAAGAAGATATTCATAAAACAGCTTTTAGAACAAGGTACGGGCATTATGAATTCACGGTGTTACCTTTTAGGTTGACAAATGCACCTGCCACCTTCATGAATCTGATGAACAATATTTTTCAAGAATACCTAGACAAGTTTGTGCTTGTATTCTTAGACGACATTCTTATATACTCTAAAAATGTCGAAAAGCACCAAGAACATTTAAGGGTAGTGCTGGAAGTTTTAAGAATGAGGAAGTTGTATGGTAAACTGTCTAAATTTTCCTTTTATGATGCAGAGGTGCATTATTTGGGACACGTTATAAGCAAGAACAGAATAGCTGTATACCCTTCAAAGATTGCAGCTATAACCGAGTGGCTTACACCTAAGAGCGTGCATGAAGTAAGAAGCTTCATGGGCTTGGCAGGATATTATAGAAAGTTCGTTAAGGATTTTTCAAAAATTGCTGCCCCAATCACCTCACTGCAAAAGAAGGATAAGAAATTTGTCTAGACTAACAAATGTGAATCTGCCTTTAAAAACTTAAAGGAACAGTTAACTATAACTCCTATTTTAACTGTACCAGATCCAAATGGAAATTTTATGGTTGTAATGGACGTATCAGGAGAAGGCTTTGGAGGTATTCTATTACAGGATGACCAGGTCATAGCTTATGAAAGTCGAAAGCTTAAGTTACATGAACAGAATTATGCTCCACATGACCTAGAGCTCGATGCCATTGTACATGCACTTCAAATGTGGAGGCATTACCTTTTAGGCAAACCTTTTGAGTTAAAAACTGACCATCTGGGGTTGAATTATATTTTCACTTACCCAAATTTGAATGCAAGACAGCGAAGATGGTTATAATTTTTGTCTCAGTATGATTTTGATATAAGCTACATCAAAGGTAAGGAAAATAGAGTGGCAGATGCTCTGAGTTAAAGGAAGCACATCTCTGCTCTTATAACATTAAGAACTCAGTTTAAGGATGAGGTGAAAGATGCCTTGGAATCAGATCCTTATTTCCAGCAAATTAAAACAACACTTGCTACAGATCCAAAGGATGTGAGGTATAAAGGATTTCGCTTTGATAGCGAAGGAATTCTGAGGTTCGAAAACAGGGTCTATATACCCTTGGCAAATGATTTAAGAAGGAAATTGTTAACTGAATTCCATAATTCACCTTGTTCTGGACACCCTGGCATTACGAAAATGCTTGCTGATCTTAAGAAGCAATAATTCTGGAAGGGAATGAAAAAGAATGTGGTGGAATTTGTAACACACTGCTTGGAATGTCAGTGTGTTAAGGCGGAACATATGCATCCCGCTAGATTATTGTATCCCCATAGTGGTCCATAGTACAAATGGCAAGTGATAATGATGGATTTCGTTCAAGGATTTCCTATGTCAAGGAATAAGCATGATATCATCCTAGTTGACGTCGACAAATTAACCAAAGTGGCACACTTCATTGCTGGTAATTTGAAAGATGATGCACCAGTGTTAGTAAGAAGATTTGTACATGAAATTTTTAGATTGCATGGAATACCTAAATTGATCATAGTCGGACAGAGATCCGAGGATGACATCAAGGTTTTGGCAAACGCTTAATGAGGCCTTGGGAACTAAATTAAACTTCAGCTCTGCATATCATCTGAAGAT
The DNA here is from genome assembly GCA_019776745.2 of Taxus chinensis. Classification (NCBI taxonomy): domain Eukaryota; kingdom Viridiplantae; phylum Streptophyta; class Pinopsida; order Cupressales; family Taxaceae; genus Taxus; species Taxus chinensis. The sequence continues at coordinate 489,469,262 of CM034149.1, read as the reverse complement.
GGATGGACAGACTGAGGGAGTCAATCAAGTTTTAGAGGACATGTTAAGAATGTATTACATGGACCAGCAGTATAAATTGAGAGGAATACCTTCCGCTGGTTGAATTTTCCTACAATAATACATACCACGCCTCTTTAAAAAATGGCACCCTTTGAAGCATTGTATGGAAGAAAATGCAGAACCCTTGTTAGCTGGGACAGCGTAGAGGACAGAGAGGTAATTGGACCAGAAATCCTCACAGAAATGGAACTGTTAGTGTAAATTTGTAGCACCCCCCTGGATGTTGATCAGATTTCTAAAGTTTGAGGCATTCCAATAAGCATCCAGTGTGATTGCACAACATTGAAACCTCTCTCCAAGTTGATGGGACTTGTAAAATTGGTGAGAAGGAATCTTTCTTCAAGATTAGAGGCTGGTTCCTCAAACTCCTCTGATCAGATCTATTATTTGCACAAGGCTGCCAGAGGTTTGAATCCTAATCCTACGTCTAAATTCCAAGTGAGATAGACATTTTGAAAGTGTAAAAATTGAAACTAAACTAATAGGTGATACACCAAAGGAGGAGTGGCGAACACTTCTGGTTCTACAGAAAGACACAGATCATGGAATGCAACATAAACATCATACATAAACTGATAAGATGTAATTGAAAGTCTGAAATGAAGCAAACAACACAACCAAAGGACTGAAAACTAATCAAAGAGCCTGTATTGTCATTTCCACTATCAAAATCCTTGCATTACAACATCAAAAGGCATATTTACCTGGTTACAACCATCAAGAGGTTTGAGTACTTGCAAAAATCACTTGTTGAAGGTGAAAGAAGAAGCTTGCTATCCAAAGAAATGTTCCCCCCTCCAAAAAATGAGACCAAATCTGGCTTTTAGCGAATGTATGGGTCGAGCCCAGGAGAGAGAAAACGTGTAAAAAATGTGAGAGCCACTTTTCCATACATGTTTGAATCGAAGATTGCAATTCGAAAAAACTAGCATGGGTTCCTTATAGACCCATGCCCTAGACATTTATTGGCCTATGTTGAAGAAGTTATGCTTAAAACATTATTGCATTAAAACTGGTTGTTGAATACGTCATTTCTGGCCATTACCTTACGAATGCCAGAGACGTTTCTTAATTTTCATAAGTGATCCAAAATCCTTCAAAATGCAAAAATGACCAACAAATCATGTAGAGAATTTCACCAGCTTTCCATTGATATAAAGAATGCAAAAATCCGAGCTTTGGATCGAAAATTGTGGCCATTTGAAGATTTAGGGCAAGAACAGGCCCAAAACGGATCGGCGGGAAAAGATTTTGAATTTTACCTCTTTTTTGCATTTTGGAAATTTTTTCAAATTTTTTCCATGCTCCACCACTTGGATTACATGTGTCAGGCTCTGATTCATCTGTGGGCTATCCTTTGAAAATTTCTTTCAGGCCCTTCCTTAAAAATTTTTGCCACTTGGACACGTGGCACTATTTTATTGGCTCGGGACTGAGGGGCGCACTTTTCCCTTCGAAAATTTGGCACTTTTCACTTTGGGAAAATTTCCCATTTCCCCCACCACGCTCCGCCACTTAGATGACACATTTCAAGATTCCATTCGATGGCGGGGGTAGCAGGCCAAAAATTTTACCTTTGAAGACTTTGACTGAAACTTGGAAAATTTTCTAAGTCCTCTTTTCCCTGCCACTTCCTGGGACGAAAATCTCCTGCTTCGGCTGATTCAGGCTTCCTTGTTCCTATTTGCGGCCTTTTTGCCTTTTCGCATCCCACGCGTCCCTCATGTACCTTTTTCCCAACTGTCTCGCAGACTTCCTGGGACAAATATCTCCGAACCGCCCGAAATGGACTGTCTTTCGGAGAATCCGAGCGTCCTCTGCGTACGGACTCGACAAACATCTCTGAACTACATCTGCGCACTTTTGTCCCGAATTGTGGCAACAAACAGAACTGCCCAAAATGGACTGTCTTTCGGTGAATCAGCTGGTTCGTGTCCTCCACGTACTTTTGTCCTGGTTGTTCCAAACCGTGTGAAACAAAAGAATTAGGTGATTTTTCCTTGCTTTCAGTCGTTTCGGCTTTTCACGTCCCGACGTCCCAACTGTCCCGCGGACCGCCTGGGACAAAAATGTCTGACTTAGCCGATTTCCTTACTTTTTCGGCCCAAAGCTTGGTACGATGAACCTCAGTATGAATCAGACCCTTCAGACCCGAAATGCTTTAAAACAATCCTGCAGCCTTATTTTCTGCATTTTCTCCATTTTTTCTAACTCGTTGGGATTTCTTCTTGGATGGGAGAGTTAGAAAAAGGCTGAGGGGACCTCGAAAAACATGATTTTGGGCCTTGAATCAATCTTACTTGCTCGGGACTGAATAATCTAATGTATGTTATCAAAATTACCTTGAGGGGTGAATTTTGGATAACAATTTTGGCAACTCAGCGGGGTTATCTACCTGCTAGATGAAGAACGGCCAGCTACCTGAAGCATCCATTGGGCATGGAGTCATGAGTTGTCTATTCGGAACCCCAATTGACTTAGAATGTTGCAAGGAGGAAGATGGAATATCACCCGATGGAAGCAAGGGATGCAAAACATCTCCAGGGACAGAAAGCCTGTGCCAAAACACTTAGGAAAAGCAAAATAACCTACAGCAAAACAATGTGCCCAAGTACTTGGAGAAATGGAAAATCTAAATTAATATTTACAAGGGTGAGAAGCTATCTTTCTAGTAGCAGCATTTAAGATAGATCCCATTGATCGGAATCTGTAACTCTTCACCATCTAACTTAGCCAGTCGGAAGGCATTGCTACCTTTGCATTCAATGATCATATACGGGCCACTCCAAATGGCATCGAACTTGGAATGCCTTCCCGGCTTTGCACAATCTGCATCCCATTTCAACACTAGATCTCCAATTTGGAAGGTTCTAGCCTTGGCCTTCCTGTCAAAGGTCTTCTTGATCAAAGCTTGATCCTTCTCCATTGCTTGGGATGCCTGATCTCTGATCTCTTGGAGCTCCATCAATTCTGCATATCTCACCTCCATGGGCCCAAACTCTAGCAACTCTAACTGCTTCATGAGTTCCAATGTTGGCAACTCAAGTGACATGGGCAAGATTGCCTCTCTTCCATAAACAAGCCTGAATGGAGAGTTACCTATGGATCTCTTGGGAGTTACCCTATCAACCCATAAGGATGATTTCAGTTTGCTATGCCAAGACCTCTGATTCTCATCAAGAGTCCTCTTAATGATCCTCAACAAGTTCTTGTTTGTAGATTCAGCCTGGCCATTACCCTGAGGGTAGGAGTTTGATGAAGTACTTAGGTAGATCCCATTCTTGACAGCCCACTCAATCACCTTGGACCCAATGAATGCTAATGCATTATCTGAGATTATTGTAGTAGGTATGCCAAATCTAGTTACTATCCCCTCATAGAAGTTTAAGATGCTAGAATCATTTACTTCCTTGAGTGCTACTGCTTCAGTCCATTTGGTGAAGTAGTCTGTGGCTGTCAAAATCCACGTATGCCCTTGGCTTGAATTGGGATTAATGACTCCAATGAAGTCTAAACCCCATTACATGAATGGCTGGTCAACTGAATTGGATGCAATGGGAGGGCAGAAAGCCTCTCTTTACCTGTGAAGAATGCACAATTCTTGCACCTTTTGATCCACGCGAAGCAATCACTGAAAATCTTGGGCTAATAATAACCAGCCTTCATGATTTTTAGGGCTGTCACTCTTGGTGTAAAATGACCACCATCTGGTCCACCATGGAACTCTTCCAACACCCTATGAATCTAATTTGTGTTAATGCATCTCAGCAACACTCCATTCACATCTTTCTTGAACAAAACACTGTCTACTATGGCATATGGGACAGCCTGCAATCTGAAGTGTCTTCTTTGGGTTTTGTTCATCTCTGGAGGGCATAGGCCCGTAATTAGGAAGTGCATTATACCTAGGGTCCAGCAAGGAGTGGGGACAGCATTATCCTCGTCTTGAGTGCTACCTTGCACATGGCTGTCTTGAACTATCAAAATAGCCTCATCTTCATTACATACTCCCTATTGCTTGCCTAGAATCAACTGCTCACACAATCTTTTTCCTCTTACCAGCTTGGTAACGTTGATTTCAATGTCATACTCCATGACACAAGTGATCCAACCTGCCCTTTTCTCATTCAAATCCTTGTTGAGGAGGAATTCCTTTACTCCCGCATGAGAGACCAACAACTGAACCTTGTTATTTGAGACTAGATGTTTGAATTTATTCAAGCTTCTTATTACTGCAAGTACATGCTTCTCAATAAAAGAATATCTCACCTCATAGTAATCTAGGCTTTGGATGAAGAAAGTAATTGGCTATTCATCATTGTCCTTGTTCTGCTGTACTAAAATGGTAGAAACGGTATCATTACCCCCAAATGCATAGAGGATGAAATCCTTGGAGAAATCTGGGTTGATGAGAGTTGGTGCTTGAGAGATGGCTTCTTTGATTGCTTCAAAACTCTCCTTGCCTTCTGTTGTCCACTTGAAAGCCATGCTTTTCTTTAACATTTTGGTGATAGGTTCGACAAGGGCTGTAAAATCTAGGAAAAACCTCTGAACAAAGTTTATTCTCCCCAAGAAACTCTGAAGGGACTTCTTGTGGCTTGGCAATGGTAGTGATTTTATGGATTCAACCCTCTCTGGATCAATTGCTAATCCTTCTTTGGAGACAATATGGCCAAGGAGCTTTCCTTCATGTTCAAGAAAGATACACTTCTTAGGATTCAAAGACACTTCAAATCTCCTGCACCTTTGGAAGACTTGTCTTAAATGAGAGATGTGGTCTACTACATTCTTTGAAAAAACAGTGATATCATCAAGGTATATTAGCACCACGTTGTTGATCAAACCTTTGAATGCCGTGTCCATTGCTCTTTGGAAGGTAGCTCCAGCGTTGGACAGTCCAAATGGCATTTTCCCATATGCATAAGTTCCCTATTTGGTTGTGAAGGCTGTCTTAAACTGATCTTCTTCCTTCACCATAATCTGATTATACCCTGAATAGCCATCAAGTAGTGAAAACCTCTCAGAGCCAACAACTTGTAAAATCTGCTCCATGGAAGGGAGTGGGTAATGGTCCTTGAGAGATGATCTATTCAAGTCTCTGAAGTGAACACACAATCTAATCTCTCCACTCTTCTTTCTGACTAGAACTAGGTTGGCAACCCAACTAGAATGCTTAATTGGGAATATGATTCTTGACTCAATCAACTTGTTCAATTCCTTCCTCATGAGAGGTTCCATGTGTGGATTGACTAGCCTTTGTTTCTGCCTGATGGGCTTAGTATTTGGATCGAATTCAATGGTGTGCTGAGCTAACTTGGGATTGAAACCTTTCAAATCTTCGTAGCTCCAAGAAAACACATCAGGGAACTCTTGACACAGCTGTATGAACTCATACCTTTCTTGTTCAGTTGTCATCTTACCAATTTGGAGTCATTTGCCTCTTTCTACTGAGATGGACACTGAATCTTCTCCCTTCACTTGGATGTTTGCTTTCTCCTTCCCAAACTAATCATTAGGATTGAAAATGGACTCTAAATTAATAAGTCCCTTTGGTAGTTTGTTGGTTCTCAGCTACACCGCTTGGTCACCATACTGCTACTCTAATTTTTCTTGATTTTTAGCTGAGAATTTAGCCTCTTCTTGCAAGAAATGGATGATTTGCTGATCATTTTCAAACACTTGCCAACTTACATTGTTATCTGGCATTGAAGGCCTCACAATCACATGGATGTTTGGCAGTACCTTTTCTTTTTGAACGCTCTCCACAACGTCAAAGGCTGCCCCAACTACTGCAAGCCTATCAGTGGCTTGGTTCTCTTTCCTAGGAATGGATTTGATGCCAAAACCATTATAATCTTCAATGAGGTCCCACACCCTATTCTTGTAGCACTTGAGTAGATCATTCGAGATAGCATGTTGCCCCTTGACTTGGTTGACAATCAACTCACTATCACGAAAGACTTGCAAGTTCTTTATTCCTCTCTTTATTGCCTAATGCATCCCTTGCACCAAGGCTTCATATTCAGCAGTGTTATTGGAGCATGCAAACTAAAATCTAAAAGTTGAATAGTACTTTACTCCTTGAGGTGAAACTAGCATGGCTCCCCCTCCGGCACCTTATCTACTCCTTGATCCATCAAAAAACAGCTGCCATACCTCATTTTCATCCTTGTGGTCTGGCTTGGTGATGCTAGGAATGGGCTGATCTTTTTCATGTATGAAATAGACTCCTAGCTCAGATTCTTCTACTTCTTGATAAGGATCAAAAGCATGCACCTTGTTTGCCCATTCGTCAAGAGTTAGATCCGGGATGCTTCCAACCTTGGTGTCAGCTTCATCAGTGCTTGAGTGATCTTCTTGATCAAATGCCAAACAATTGGCATTGATCTGACTCAGAGTGTAGGGCTCAATGTGGAAGTTTATGATAGGTTCAGACCTGATTGTAGCTTTGTTTCCATACCTCGTTCTGAACAGCATGTGCGACCAATCAACAAACAAATATCCTCCAATCTTGGCTGTGAAATATCTTGACAAACATAGGGCAAAGAGTGGTGGAAGGTCTATAACTGATACATCTTGTAAAACAACAACATTTGGACATGCATGCAATGTAAGACTCAAGTTTCTAATCACCCCAACTGTCGTTACTGCTGTCCCATCCAACTGCACTACCCCTTTGGATATGGTTTCATATTGAAGTCCTAGCTGATCAGCTATTTGCTTGGGCATCACTGAGCTACTTGCCCTAGAATCAATCATGCAATTGTGCACCAATTGATTTCCAATGATTAATGAGACATAAAAAGGAGGGGGCTTCAACATTTTACCTTGCTGTCCTCCATGATTCCCTTCAGGCTGAGCAGCATTTGTGAGCACCTTCTCTTACATTTGGACTTGCTGATTCAAAGTTGGCCAGTCCTTCATGGTAGCTTGTAGCAAATCTCTCTGGCCTGGGATAGATAGGGATTCCCACATTGATATATTTACGTTTGTCTGCTTCATCTAATCAATGATACTAAATGGTGATGAAGGATCTCTTTGTTATCCCTTGGTTTGTATATTCATCCCTTGCATGTGGGCAGCAACAACTGGTATTTGAGTTGGTCTAGGAGTTGTTCTTGGCTGCCCTTGTGTATTTATAACTGGATTTTGTTTGCCAACCATTTGTGGAGCCATAAAAGGTTGTGGATTGGTTGGAGCTAATTGTTTTTCTTCACCCAAATTCCTTTTTTTTGACCTTGTGTTAGCTGTAACACCTTGAGAGACTATTTGATTTATGCCACAAAAATCCTCTACCTGCACGTTCAGAAGTGTTGTGTCATTTGGAGCTGATTGCTGCTAGAATGTTTCTTGTTGTTGGTTATTTCCTTGACTGCCCTCACCCTCCACACCAGTAGTTGTCACCATTAATGTTTGATTCAAGGCACCGTTGAAGCACATAGATTGGTTGTGAGGTTCATTGCATGGAAAACACCAATCATACTCCTGAGATAAGTTGTTTTGTGTTGACACCAATGCCTTAGAGGCAGATATAGCATTTGGATTATAGGGTTGAAATGGTCTTTTGGTAGGAGGCCTTGCTTGATTTAGATTTACAACTAGATTAGGTGGTCTATGAGGTTGATATGGCTGCCTTTTAGGCTGAGCTTGAGGCTAGAAGGAAGGTCTAAAACTTTGGGCTTGTTTCCTCTTGAGAGTAACCAGCTCATTACCTAAATTTTGCAATTGCTTCATGACTTCTTGAAGCTCATTTGGGGCACTTAGAGATGAAGTAGAAGCTTCATTTGAACTCTGATTTCTAAGAGTGGGAGAAGGAGCCAAATTAGGTGCTTGATTAGTGTTTGGGCTCTCTAAACTTGGAAACAATGGCATGGGAGGTCTAGGTGCTAGTTTGCCAGCTTGGATCAAACAACTTTCAGCCCTAATGGCAATGCTATAAGCCATAGGGATAGTTATGCCTCCCATGGACTGAATCAACATACAAATATCAGAATTTAGAGATTTGAGATAGTAAAGAAAATCACCTTCTGTTGTTGGCCTGAATGTCACTGGAATTCTCTCCCAAGTCCTTTGAAATCTGAAATTAAAATCATTCAGCTGCTCATTAGGAGCTCTTTTGATAGTTTATAGCTGCTCCAAAAGGGACAAGTTGTCTCCCTTTTCCCCAAACTGCTCATGGAGGGCTATACATAGCTGATTCCAATTTTGAATAGAACCTAAGGCAAGACTCCTGAACCATTGCAAAGATTTCCCTTTGAATGAAGATGCCAGCAGTTTGACAACAACTTGCATCTCATTAATCTCATGGATTACACAAATGTTAGCAATATCCTTAACATGATCACCAGGTGAGGTCTGATTTTCTCTAGTGAAGTATGGAATGTTTTTCAATGTTGTAACTGGGATTGGATTTTGTGCATTGAGAGCAAGTGGGCTGCTGCCAGTGAAATTGACATAGGGGTTGTTTTGTGCCATTCTAATTGGTCTTAGAACCCTTGTTGACTTAATGAAAGGTCTACCAGGTGGAGGAGTTGAGATAGTTCTGTTTGGTGGAGATGGAGACCTTTGGATTCTCCTCCCACTTTGCCTTATTCTTGGAGATAACTACAGATATTCAAACAACACCTCTTGCTCTCCATCTCTTGACCTTGTGTTGATTCTTCTCATGAGTTTTGAGGTCTGCACTGCCAAAACTAGCTGATTCTTCCCCTTGGAGTCGCCAGATGTGTAATTTATAGGTCTTTTAAGCAAGAAAATTACAGTAGATGCACATTAACTTTGCTACAATGAAAATGAAACCTCTAAGGTCCCACCGGGCATGCCAAAACTATTGTTGCAAGTCAGCAGCACCCCTGGATGCAAATCAGGTTTCTAAATTGATGTTTCAGGCATCCAGTGTGATTGCACAACATTGAAACCTCTCTCCAAGTGTGGGACTTGTAAAATGAGAGAGGATTATCCAGATTAGAGGCTGGTTCCTCAAACTCCTCTGATCATATCTATTATTTACACAATTACAGAGGTTTGAATCCTAATCCTACTCTAAATTCCAAGGAGACAGAGATAGAAAGTGCAAAAATTGAAACTAAACTAATAGGTGATACACCAAAGGAGTGGTGAACACTTCTTGTTCATGAAAATTGACACAATTTCATAAAATGCAACATGAAACACCATGCATAGGCTGATAAGATACAATTAGAGGTCTGAAATGAAGCAAGACAATACAAACAAAGGATTGAAAATTGATCACAGAGTCTACACTGTCATTTTTCACTGTCAAAATCCTTGCATTTGCAACATCAAAGAGGCAAAAACCTGTTACAATCATTAAGAAGGTCTGATACTTGCAAAAATCACTTGTTGAAGGTGAAAGAAGAAGCTTGCTATCCAAAAAAAATGTTCAACCTCAAAAAATGAGCCAAATATGGCTTTTACAATGCATGGGTCGAGCCCAGGAGAGAGAAAACGTGTAAAAACCATGGAAGCCATTCCCCATTAAATGAAGATGCATTAAAACAACATGGGTTTCCTTACAGACCCATGCCCTAACATTTTTGGCCATGCTGAAGAAGAATGCAACCCATTTTGCATTAAAACTGGTTGTTGAAACATCATTTCTGGCCATTACCGTGTGCCAGATGCGTTTCTTGATTTTATCACTGCAAACTCAACCAAAATGAAAAATTTACCCTGGAATCATGTATATAATTTCACCAGCTTTCCATTGATATAAATAACGTGAAAATCTGAGCTCTGGATCAAAAGATATGGTGATTTGAAAATTTATGGCAAAAACAGGCCAAAATCGGATCGGCAGGAAAAAGTTTGAATATTTACACGTTTGGTCTTTGGAATTTTTTTCAAATTTTCCCCACACTCGGCCACTCCAGGTGCCACATGGCAGCTTCCTATTGGTCGTGGGCCTCCTAAGGGAAAAATTCCCATAAAAACTCCACCGATCCATAACTTGAAAAATATGAGGAGTTAGGAGGAAAACTTTACCTTTCTGGAAAGCTGAGAGAGAGCTCTATCCAATGGTGCAATTTTTAGAAATATTTGAGTGTCTAAAAATAAAAAATGGAGACTGAGGTACAAGAGAGCTAAGAACATAAGGAGTTAGCCAAAAAAATGAGCAGGGGCACATTTTGGATAACAATTTTGGCGACTCAGAGGGGTCATCTGCCTGCTAGATGAAGATACCAGTTGCTTGTAGCAACCCATTGGGCATGGAGTCATAAAATTTTCTGTTCGGAACCCCAACTGACTTATAATGTTGCAAGGAGGAAGATGGAATATCACCTAATGGAAGCAAGGACTACAAAACATCTCCAGTGACAACAAACTTGTTCCAACGCATTTAGGGAAATCAAAACAACCTACAGCAAAACAATGTGCACAAGCACTTCGAGGAATGAAAACCTAAGATAATATTCACAAGGTGGAGAATTTCCCTTTAGTAGCAATGCTTTAGATAGATTCTTCTGACTGGAATTTGTAGTTCTTCGCCATCTAATGAAGACAATTGGAAGGCATTGCTGTCCTTACACTTTGTGACCATGTATGGGCCACTCCAAATGGCATCAAATTTTGAATGCCTTCCCGGTTTTTCTCTATCTGCATCCCATTTTAACACTAGATCTCCAACTTGGAAAGATCTACTCTTGGCCTTCCTATCAAAGGTCTTTTTGATCAAAGCTTGATCCTTCTCCATTGCTTGGGATGCCTGATCTCTTATCTCCTGGAGCTCCATCAACTCTGCATATCTCACCTCCATGGGCCCAAACTCTAGCAACTCTAACTGCTTCATGAGTTCCAATGTTGGTAACTCAAGTGACATGGGAAACATTACCTCTCTTCCATAAACAAGCCTGAATGGAGAGTTACCTGTGGATCTCTTGGGAGTTATCCTATCAGCCCATAAGGCTGATTTCAATTTGGTATGCCAAGACCTCTGATTCTCATCAAGAGTCCTTCTAATGATCCTCAACAAGTTCTTGTTTGTAGATTCAGCCTGGCCATTACTCTGAGGGTAGTAGTTTGATGAAGTACTTAGGTAGATCCCATTCTTGACAGCCCACTTAGTCACCTTGGATCTAATGAATGCAAATGCATTATCTGATATTATTGTAGCAGGTATGCTAAATCTGTTTACTATCCCCTCATAGAAGTCTAAGATGCTAGACTCATTTGCTTCCTTGAGTGCTACTGCTTCAGTCCACTTTGTGAAGTAGTCTGTGGCTATCAAAATCCACTTATGCCCTTCGCTTGAATTGGGATTAATGAATCCAATGAAATCCAAACCCCATTGCATGAATGGATGGTCAACTGAAATTGGATGCAATGGAAGGGTTGCAAGCCTCTCTTTACCTGTGAAGAATGCACAATTCTTGCACCTTTTGATCCATGCAAAGCAATCATTGAAAATCTTGGGAAAATAATAACCAAACTTCGTGATTTTTAGAGCTGTCACTCTTACTGCAAAATGACCACCAGCTGGTCCATGATGGAACTCTTCCAACACCCTATGAATCTAATTTGTTCTAATGCATCTTAGCAGCACTCCATTCACATATTTTTTGAACAAAACACCGTCTTCTATGGCATATCGGATAGCCTGCAATCTGAAGTTTCTTCTTTTGGTTTTGTTCATCTCTGGAGGACATAGGCCTGTGCTTAGGAAATGCATTATACCTTGGGTACAACAAGGAGTGGGGAAAGCATTATCCTCTTCCTGAGTGCTATCTTGCACATGGCTGTCTTGAACTGTCAAAAAAACCTCTTCTTTATTGCATACTCCTTTTTGCTTGCTCAGAATCAGCTGCTCACACAATCCTTTTCCTCTTAACAGCTTGGTGACCTTGATCTCAATGTCATACTCCATGACATGAGTGATCCAACCTGCCCTTTTCTCATTCAAATCTTTGTTGAGGAGGAAGTCCTTTACTCCCGCATGAAATACCAACAACTGAACCTTGTTGTTTGAGACCAAATGTTTGAATTTCTTGAAGCTTCTGATTACTACAAGTACATGTTTCTCAATAAAATAGTATCTCACCTCATATTCATCTAGGCTTTGGCTGAAGAAAGCAATTGGCTTCTCATCATTGTCCTTGTTCTGCTATACTAAAATGGCAGAAATAGTATCATTACCTCAAAATGCATAGAGGATGAAATCCTTGGAGAAATCCGGTTTGAGAGTTGGTGCTTGGGAGATGGCTTTTTTGATTGCTTCAAAAATCTCCTTGCCTTCTGTTGTCCACTTGAAAGCCATGCTTTTCTTTAACATTTTGGTGATAGGTTTGACAAGGGCTACAAAATTTGGGACAAACCTCCGAACAAAGTTTATTCTCCCCAAGAAACTTTGAAGGGCCTTCTTGTGGCTTGTCAATAGTAGTGCTCTTATGGCTTCAACCCTCTCTGGATTAATTGCTAATCCTTCTTTGGAGACAATATGGCCAAGGAGCTTTCCTTCATGTGCTAGGAAGATACACTTCTTAGGATTCAAAGACACTCCAAATCTCCTACACCTTTGGAAGACTTGTCTCAAATGAGAGAGGTGGTCTGCTGCATTCTTTGAAAAAATAGTGATATCATCAAGGGATATCAGCACCACATTGTTAATCAAACCTTTGAACGCCATGTCCATTTCTCTTTGGAATGTAGCCCCAGCATTGGACAGCCTAAATGGCATTTTCCTATATGCATAAGTTCCCCATTTGGTTGTGAAGGCTGTCTTGAACTGATCTTCTTCCTTCACCATTATCTGATTGTAGCCCGAGTAGCCATCAAGTAGTGAAAACCTCTCAGAGCTAGCCACAACTTGCAAAATTTACTCCATAGAAGGGAGTGGGTAATGGTCCTTGAGAGATGCTCTATTCAAGTCTCTGAAGTCAACACACAATCTGATCTCTCCACTCTTCTTTCTAACTGGAACTAAGTTGGTAACCCAACTAGAATGCTTGATTGGGAATATGATTCTTGACTCAATCAACTTGTTCAATTCCTTCCTCATGAGAGGTTCCATGTGTGGATTGACTGGCCTTTGTTTTTGCCTGATGGGCTTAGTATTTGGGTCCAACTTAATGGTGTGCTAAGCTAACTTGGGATTAAAACCTTTCAAATCTTCGTAGCTCCAAGTAAACACATCAGGGAACTCTTGACACAGCTGTATGAACTCATACCTTTCTTATTCAATTGTCATCTTTGCAATTTGCAATGGTTTGTTCTATTCCACCAAGATGGATATTGAATCTTCTCTCTTGACCTGAATGTTTTCTTTCTCTTTTCTAAACTAATCATTAGGATTAAAAATAGACTCCAAAGTGATAGTCCCTTGGGCAGCTTGTTAGTTCTCAGCTGTACCACTTGGTCACCATACTGCTGTTCCAATTTTTCCTAATTTTTAGCTGAGAACTCAAATTCTTCTTGTAAGAAATGGATGATTTACTGGTCATTCTAAAACACTTGCCAACTTACATTGTTATCCGACACTGAAGGCCTCATAATCACATGGATGTTTCATTGTACCTTATCTTTTTGAATGCTCTCCACAACGTCAAAGGCAGCCCAACTGCTGCAAGCCTATCAGCAGCTTGGTTCTCTTTCCTAGGAATTGATTTGATGCCAAAACCCTCAAAATCTTCAATGAGGTCCCACACCCTGTTCTTATATCACTTGAGTAGATCATTCTTGATAGCATGCTGCCCCTTAACCTGGTTGACAATCAAATCACTGTCACCGAAGACTTGCAAGTTCTTTATTCCTCTCTTGATTGCCCAATGCATCCCTTGCACCAAGGATTCATATTCAGCGGTGTTATTGGAGCATGTAAATTGAAATCTAAAAGCTGAATAGTACTTTACTCCTTGAGGTGAAATAAGCATAGCTCCACCTCTTGTACCTTGTCTACTCCTTGATCCATTAAAAAACAGCTGCCATACCTCATTGTCATCCTTGTGGTTTGGCTTAGTGATGCTAGGAATGGGTTGATCTTCTTGATGTATGCAATAGACCCCTAGCTCAGATTCTTCTACTTCTTGATAAGGATCAAAAGCATGCACCTTGTTTTCCCATTCATCAAGAGTTAGATCCAGGATGCTTCCAACCTTGGTGTCAGCTTCATCAGTGTTTGGGTGATCTTCTTGATCAAATGCCGAACAGTTGGAATTGATTTGACTTGGAGTGTAGGGCTCAATGTGGAAGTTTACAATAGGTTCAGACCTGATTGTAGCTTTGGTTCCATATCTCGTTCTGAACAACATGTGTGACCAATCAGTAGACAAATATCCTCCAATCTTGGCTGTGAAATCTCTTGACAAACATAGGGCAAAGAGTGGTGGAAGGTCTATAACTGATACATCTTGTAAAATAACAACATTTGGACATGCATGCAAGGTAAGACTCAAGTTTCTAATCACCCCAACTGTTGTTACTACTGTCCCATCCAACTGCACTACTCCTTTGGATATGGTTTCATATTGAAGTCCTGGCTGATCAACTATTTGCTTGTGCATCACTGAGCTACTTTCCCCAGAATCAATCATGCAATTGTGCACCAATTGGTTTTCAATGACTAATGAGACATAAAAAGGAGGGGGATTCAAAATTTTACCTTGCTTTCCTCCATGATTCCCTTTAGGATGGGCAGTATTTGTGAGCACTTTCTCTTACATTTGGACTTGTTGATTCGAAGTTGGCCAGTCCTTCATGGCAACTTGTAGTAAATATCTCTAGCCTGAGATAGATAGGGATTCCCACATTGATATATTTACATTTGTCTTCTTCATCTGATCAATGATACTAAATGGTGATGAAGGATCTCTTTGTTATCCCTTGGTTTCCATATTCATCCCTTGCATGTGGGCAGCAACAACTGGTATTTGAGTTGGTCTAGGAGCTGTTCTTGGCTGCCGTTGTGTATTTATAACTTGATTTTGATTGCCAACAATTTGTGGAGCCATAAAAGGTTGTGGATTGGTTGGAGCTAATTATTGTTCTTCACCCAAATTCCTTCTTTTTGACCTTGTGTTAGTTACAAGACCTTGAGAGACTGTTTGATTTATGCCACAAAAATCCTCTGCCTGCCAGTTTACAAGTGTTGTGTCATTTGGAGCTGATTACTGCTGGAATGTTTCTTGTTGTTCGTTGTTTCCTTGACTTCCCTCACCCTCCACACCAGTAGTTGTCACCATTAATGCTTGATTCAAGGCACCGTTGAAGCACATAGATTGGTTGTGAGGTTCATTGCATGGAAAACACCAATCATACTCATGAGCAACATTGTTTTGTGTTGGCACCAATGTCTTAGAGGCAGATATAGCATTTGGATTATAGGGCTGAAATGGTCTATTGGTAGGAGGCCTTGCTTGATTTAGATTTACAACTGGATTGGGTGGTCTATAAGGTTGATATGGCTGCTTGTTAGGCTGAGCTTGGGGCTGGAAGGAAGGTCTAAAACTTTGGGCTTGTTTCCTCTTGAGAGTAACCAGCCCATTACCTAAATTTTGTAATTGCTTCATGACTTCTTAAAGCTCATTTGGGGCACTTGGAGATGAAGTAGAAGATTCATTTGAACTCTGATTTCTAGGAGTGGGAGAAGGAGCCAAATTAGGTGCTTGATTAGTGTTTGGGCTCTCTAAACTTGGAAACAATGGCATGGGAGGTCTAGGGGCTAGTTTGCCAGCTTGGATCAAACAACTTCAAGCCCTAATGGAAATGCTATAAGCCATAGGGATAGTTATGCCTCCCATGGACTGAATCAACATACAAATATCAGAATTTAGAGATTTGAGATAGTAAAGAAAATCACCTTCTGATGTTGGCCTGACTGTCACTAGAATTCTCTCCCAAGTCCTTTGAAATCTGAAATTAAAATTAGTCAGCTGCTCATCAGGAGCTCTTTTGATAGTTTATAGCTGCTCCAAAAGGGACAAGTTGTCTCCCTTTTCCCCAAACTGCTCATGGAGGGCTATACATAGCTGATTCCAATTTTGAATAGAACCTAAGGCAAGACTCCTGAACCATTGCAAAGATTTCCCTTTGAATGAAGATGCCAGCAGTTTGACAACAACTTGCATCTCATTAATCTCATGGATTACACAAATGTTAGCAATATCCTTAACATGATCACCAGGTGAGGTCTGATTTTCTCCAGTGAAGTATGGAATGTTCTTCAATGCTGCAACTGGGATTAGATTTTGTGCATTGAGAGCAAGTGGGCTGCTGCCAGTGAAATTGACATAGTGGTTGTTTTGTGCCATTCTAATTGGTCTTAGAACCTTTGTTAACTGAATGAAAGGCCTACCAGGTGGAGGAGTTGAGATAGTTCTGTTTGGTGGAGATGGATACCTTTGGATTCTCCTCCCACTTTGCCTTATTATTGGAGATAACTACAGATATTCAAATAGCACCTCTTGCTCTCCATCTCTTGACCTTGTGTTGATTCTTCTCATGAGTTTTGAGGTCTGCACTGCCAAAACCAGCTGATTCTTCCCCTTGGAGTCACCAGATGTGTAATTTATAGGTCTTTTAAGCAAGAAAATTATAGTAGATGCACATCAACTTTGCTGCAATGAAAATGAGACCTCTAAGGTCCCACCGGGCATGCCAAAACTATTGTTGCAAGTCAGCAGCACCCCTGGATGCAAATCAGGTTTCTAAATTGATGTTTCAGGCATCCAGTGTGATTGCACAACATTGAAACCTCTCTCCAAGTGTGGGACTTGTAAAATGATAGAGGAATATCTAGATTAGAGGCTGGTTCCTCAAACTCCTCTGATCAGATCTATTATTTACACAATTGCAGAGGTTTGAATCCTAATCCTACTCTAAATTCCAAGGAGACAGAGATAGAAAGTGCAAAAATTGGAACTAAACTAATAGGTGATACACTAAAGGAGTGGTGAACACTTCTTGTTCATGCAAATTGACATAATTTCATAAAATGCATCATGAAACACCATGCATAGGCTGATAAGATGCAATTAGAGGTCTAAAATGAAGCAAGACAATACAAACAAAGGATTGAAAATTGATCACAGAGTCTACACTGTCATTTTTCACTGTCAAAATCCTTGCATTTGCAACATCAAAGAGGTAAAAACCTGTTACAATCATGAAGAAGGTCTGATACTTGCAAAAATCACTTGTTGAAGGTGAAAGAAGAAGCTTGCTATCCAAAAAAAATGTTCAACCTCAAAAAATGAGCCAAACATGGCTTTTACAATGCATGGGTCGAGCCCAGGAGAGAGAAAACATGTAAAAACCATGGAAGCCATTCCCCATTGAATGAAGATGCATTAAAACAACATGGGTTTCCTTACAGACCCATGCCCTAACATTTTTGGCCATGCTGAAGAAGAATGAGACCCATTTTACATTAAAACTGGTTGTTGAAACGTCATTTCTGGCCATTACCATGTGCCAGAGGTGTTTCTTGATTTTATCTCTCCAAACTCAACTAAAATGAAAAATTTACCCTGGAATCATGTATAGAATTTCACGAGATTTCCATTGATATAAAGAACGTGAAAATCTGAGCTCTGGATCGAAAGATATGGCGATTTGAAAAATTATGGCAAAAACAGGCCAAAATCAGATCGGCGGGCAAAAGTTTGAATTTTTACACGTTTGGTATTTGGAAATTTTTTCTAATTTTCCCCACACTCGGCCACTCCAGGTGCCACATGGTAGCTTCCTATTGGCCGTGGGCCTCCTAAGGGAAAAATTCCCATAAAAACTCCGCCGATCCATAACTTGAAAAATATGAGGAGTTAGGAGGAAAACTTTACCTTTCTGGAAAGCTGAGAGAGAGCTCTATCCAATCATGCAATTTTTAGAAAGATTTGAGTGCCTAAAAATAAAAAATGGAGATTGAGGTACAAGAGAGGTAAGAACATAAGGAGTTAGCCACAAAAATGAGCAGGGGCACATTTTGGATAACAATTATGGCGACTCAGAGGGGTCATCTACCTGCTAGATGAAGATACCAGTTGCCTGAAGCAGCCCATTGGGCATGAAGTCATAAAAGTTTCTGTTCAGAACCCCAACTGACTTAGAATGTTGCAAGGAGGAAGATGGAATATGACCTAATGGAAGCAAGGACTGCAAAACATCTCCAGGGACAACAAGCCTGTTCCAACGCATTTAGGGAAATCAAAACAACCTACAGCAAAACAATGTGCACAAGCACTTGGAGGAATGAAAACCTAAGATAATATTTACAAGGTGGAGAATTTCCCTTTAGTAGCAATGCTTTAGATAGATTCCATTGACTGGAAGTTGCAGTTCTTCGCCATCCAATGAGGACAATTGGAAGGCATTGATGTCCTTACACTTTGTGACCATGTATGGGCCACTCCAAATGAAATCAAATTTTGAATGCCTTCCCGGTTTTTCTCTATCTGCATTCCATTTTAACACTAGATCTCCAACTTGGAAAGATCTACTCTTGGCCTTCCTATCAAAGGTCTTTTTGATCAAAGCTTGATCCTTCTTCATTGTTTGGGATGCCTGATCTCTGATCTCTTGGAGCTCCATCAACTCTGCATATCTCACCTCCATGGGCCCAAACTCTGGCAACTCTAACTGCTTCATGAGTTCTAATGTTGGCAACTCAAGTGACATGGGCAAGATTTCCTCTCTTCCATAAACAAGCCTGAATGGAGAGTTACCCGTGGATATCTTGGGAATTATCCTATCAGCCCATAAGGATGATTTCAGTTTGGTATTCCAAGACCTCTGATTCTCATCAAGAGTCCTCATAATGATCCTCAACAAGTTCTTGTTTGTAGATTCAGCCTCGCCATTACCCTGAGGGTAGTAGTTTGATGAAGTACTTAGGTAGATCCCGTTCTTGACAGCCCACTCAGTCACCTTTGATCCAATGAATGCTAATGCATTACCTGAGATTATTGTAGCAGGTATGCTAAATTTAGTTACTATCCCCTCATAGAAGTCTAAGATGCTAGACTCATTTGCTTCCTTGAGTGCTACTACTTCAGTCCACTTGGTGAAGTAGTCTGTGGCTGTCAAAATCCACTTATGCCCTTGGATTGAATTGGGATTAATGACTCCAGTGAAGTCCAAACCCCATTGCATGAATGGCTGGTCAACTGAAATTAGATGCAATGGAAGGGCAGCAAGCCTCTCTTTACCTGTGGAGAATTCACAATTCTTGCACCTTTTGATCCACACAAAGAAATCACTTAAAATCTTGGGCCAATAATAACCAGCCTTCATGATTTTTAGAGTTGTCACTCTTTTGGTGCAAAATGACCACTAGCTGGTCCATCATGGAACTCTTCCAACACCCTATGAATATGATTTGTGCTAATGCATCTCAGCAGCACTCCATTCACATCATTCTTGAACAAAACACTGTCTACTATGGCATATGGGATAGCCTGCAATCTGAAGTGTCTTCTTTGGGTTTTGTTCATCTCTGGAGGGCATAGGCCTGTGCTTAGGAAATGCATTATACCTTGGGTCCAGCAAGGAGTGGGGATAACATTACCCTCTTCTTGAGTGCTATCTTGCACATGGCTGTCTTGAACTGTCAAAACAGCCTCTTCTTTATTGCATACTCCTTTTTACTTTCCCAGAATCAGCTGCTCACACAATCCTTTTCCTTGTACCAGCTTGGTGACCTTGATCTCAATGTCATACTCCATGACACGAGTGATCCAACCTGCCCTTTTCTCATTCAAATCTTTGTTGAGGAGGAAGTCCTTTACTCCCACATGATATACCAACAACTGAACCTTTTTGTTTGAGACTAGATGCTTGAATTTCTTCAAGCTTCTGATTACTGCAAGTACATGCTTCTCAATAAAATAATATCTAACCTCATAGTCATCTAGGCTTTGGCTGAAGAAAGCGATTAGCTGCTCATCATTGTCCTTGTTTTGCTATACCAAAATGGCAGAAATAGTATCATTACCTCCAAATGCATAGAGGATGAAATCCTTGGAGAAATCCTGGTTGATGAGAGTTGGTGCTTGGGAGATGGCTTCTTTACTTGCTTCAAAACTCTCCTTGCTTTCTGCTATCCACTTGAAAGCGAAGCTTTTCTTTAACATTTTGGTGATAGGTTTGACAAGGGCTGCAAAATCTGGGACAAACCTCCGAACAAAGTTTATTCTCCCCAAGAAACTCTAAAGGGCCTTCTTGTGGCTTGGAAATGGTAGTGCTCTTATGGATTCAACCCTCTCTGGATCAATTGTTAATCCTTCTTTGGAGACTATATGGCCAAGGAGCTTTCCTTCATGTGCTAGGAAGATACACTTCTTAGGATTTAAAGACACTCCAAATCTCCTGCACCTTTGGAAGACTTGTCTCAAATGAGAGATGTGGTCTGCTGCATTCTTTGAAAAAATAGTGATATCATCAAGGTATATCAGCACCACGTTGTTAATCAAACATTTGAATGTCATGTCCATTACTCTTTGGAAGGTAGCCCCAGCGTTGGACAACCCAAATGGCATTTTCCTATATGCATAAGTTCCCCATTTGGTTGTGAAGGCTGTCTTGAACTGATCTTCTTCCTTCACCATAATCTGATTGTAGCCTGAGTATCCATCAAGTAGTGAAAACCTCTCAGATCCAGCCATAACTTGCAAAATTTGCTCCATAGAAGGGAGTGGGTAATGGTCCTTGAGAGATGCTCTATTCAAGTCTCTAAAGTCAACACACAATCTGATCTCTCCACTCTTCTTTCTGACTGGAACTAAGTTGGCAACCCAACTAGAATTCTTGATTGGTAATATGATTCTTGACTCAATCAACTTGTTCAATTCCTTCCTCGTGAGAGGTTCCATGTGTGGATTGACTGACCTTTGTTTTTGCCTGATGGGCTTAGTATTTTTGATCCGGAGGATTTTTTACTATGAAAATTTTCCCTAAAATTCCCTAAATTTTGACCATGCTAAAGGGATTATTGAGAGCTTTCTGATGGTATGATGAACTCTAGAAACAGATTCTGTATGCAAATTCTATCGCCGGTCAAAGATGGGCCTCCAAACGGGTCAACTCTGGTCAATAGGTCAACCAGTGGACCAATGACAGGGTGACACGTGGATGTTGGTGATAAGGAAAAATAGATGGTACTGTAATGTTTCAAAATCATTTCCATGGTATAGAGCTCATTGCAAGCTTTCTGACGCATTTTGAACGGACCAAATCTGAGTTCGTATGCGAAAGATATGCATAGTCAATGTTGCGGTCAAATGATGACGTGGCACACTCTAACGTGGACAAATGGCGTATTATGGGCGTGACACTTGGCAGGTTTGTAGTGGATTTATATTTTTTTAAAAAATAATTTTAAAAATCTATTTAATCCATTCCATGTGAATAAACTCAAATCCCATGGTATAAGGAGGATTTTGTGGCCAAAAAAGCTATTTTAAGGCTTATCTTATCTCTTTCCCACCAAACGTGGGGTCAATGGCTAAATTGGGTGCCTAAACCTATGGAAGGGGGATTTGAACCCTTGCAAAAATAGTAATCAGCCTTCCCAAGCTGCCACTTTGTAGCAAGTGATAGAGAAGGAGATCACATCTATTTAAAGGGAAGCTTCTGGTAGGTTGGAAAGGGGGACAGCCAAGGACCAGTTTGCAGAGATCACAATTTTCGAGGCACTTATGGTTCGAATTAGGACTTGGTGTAAAAATAAAAATTGTTCAAAATTATGAGGGATTTAGAGAAAGGCAACTTTTGTTGCATGAAGTGCTATAGATTTTTCTGTGTAGGCGTGTTTCCATCGCAGTTTCATAGAACAGGCATGAGGGGCAAGCAGAGATCTATATTTTACATCCACTTCTGATCCAAATCAGACCATGAAGTAAAAAGGGAAGTTTTTAATAATTTCCTAAAGTTTCTATAAATTTAAACCTTATTTGTATAGGTCTTGTAAATTTCAAGTTGTAGATGTTTTTTGAACATATTTACACAGGGAACAAACAGAAGAAATACTGTAGGAGCCACGGATGAACTTGGGAATGATTATGGTAAATTGTAGAGTTCCATGAGGTTTGAATCAGCTCATTTGTAGGTATAAAGGTATGTTAAGTCAAGATTGAAGGGATATTGTACTTCATTGGATGTTTAATGGATCGATTCACTTTTTGTGAATCCGGAGATGTAGCCTTCGGGTGATCTCCGTTATCAATTTCTTGTTTTGTAGATTTGTGCATTTCAGTTTTTAAAATATTTTTATCAGTTGAAATTCATCTTTGGATTAATTTTATTAATTGATAAAATAAGTATAAAACTAGAGTAAATGGATTGAAGGAACTTTCAGTATCCATAACCCACAACAAGATTTGAATACACTTATCATCTTAGATTCAAATGTCAGTTTGAGTGTATGATTAAAAATCAACTGTGAAGTAAAATGGATTTGTATTAGATTCAAGCGATTCACTTAAAGTTGAAAAATTAGATTAATTGGTCTTTTTGGAAGAGTTGAGGATTTGGGTTTCAAGACACCTAAAAATTGGATCAAATTAACTCAAGATCAATGTTGAGTCTGTAAATTTCAAAATCTGGAAATTTTCTAAGTACTTCAAAAAAAAATTTAAGTACCATTTTCAGATCAAGTTGGTATCAGAGCTGGTTTAGCTTTTGATTTGCATCAGTTGATTTGGTTTAGTTTGGTTTTTGCATTTTGGGCTTGATATTTCATTTGCATTGTGCAGTGTTTCGAGGAACAGGTGTGCAGGAATCATGGGTAAGATGTCCAACAAGACCAAGTTTGAGGAACTGGAAGCATGCAATCATCAAATTTAGGAAGAGAATGCCTTCCTGAGATGTCAGGTATTGGCTCTTGAAGAGAAACTTGACACATTGAGAAAAGAGCTAGAATCTAAGGATGAGCTCTTGATGGTGTTGCAAATTGATGGAACTAATAAGGTACCAGTTATTGTTGATGCCTCCACTATGACAGATGAGTGCACAGTAAGTATGACAACACTTAATTCCTCACCCAAAGCTAATTTGGATTCTACTATAGTGCTCGGTGAATTTGAAAAGCACACTAAAGTTATAGGATCTAAAATTTCGAATAACATGGGTTTTAATGGAATTAACCTTGGTAAGAATAACCAAGGTATAACTAACCCAATCTTGGTTGAGGAGAGGCCTCGTTATGCAGGACTGGGATATGCTAGTGCAGGGGAAATGGAAATTGGAGAGAACTCCAAGACCTCTGGAAGAATAAAAGCTTCTAACAGCAAAGAGTCATCCCCACTAGCATCAGGTGGTTCATCCTCATCAGGAGGATCTGGTAATAATTCACCATGGAGAGGTATAGAAATCCCCCCACCTTTGGTTTACCATTGCTCAAAAATGAAAGGTAAACAAATTGATCCCTTATCTACACTGGAAAAATTTGGCTATAATTTTCAAGCTATGTTGAATAGTTATCCGTGCACATTCTGTGGTTTTTCTAATCATTGTGTGGCCAAGTGTAGGAAGTATAAATCCATAATGGAACTGTTTGAGAAAATGCATTCTCCTAACCTGGGTTCGGCTAAGAGCAGTCAAGGTAAGGTTCCTAAAAATGTGGATCCTAAAAAAAATGGATCAAAGGTTTTGTGATCATTGTAATAAACAAGGTCATGAAATTGGTAAGTGTTGGAAGCTACATCCAGAAACAAAAATTAAAGTTTGTTAAAAAGGATAAAAGTTTTAAACCAACTAATTTGACCACTTCGGTGGCCCTGGTTAAAAACTGAATTGAATCAACCCCCTAAAAAGGACAGTATGCTGAGTAAAGTGGGTAAACAATTTATCAGTTTTATGTTTGCATAGTTGATTGTGGAATACATGCAAACCAACAAGGCAATTTTGGAAATCCCACTAAATTGTGAAAAGGATAAGTACAAAATTTATTTTTCTGCCTTGGTGTTGGTGAAGTATCGTAAAGAGGAATTAATCAGGTGACAGGTTTAAAATACTTGATGTAATTTTCTTTTTTAATGGTTTTACAACTTCATTTTTCAACAGTATGTACAGTTCAGTGGGCATGATCATTGGTTAGATGTCTATATGTGGATTGTAGTTAAAATATTGTTATTGTGCAATTTGTGGCATGTAGGCATTGTTTGTAAGTGCACAACTTATATAAACTCTTTGTTTACTATGCATGACATTTGTACATTTGTAAGTCTTATTGATAGACTTAATGTTTGTAATTGTTAGGTATAGTTGCAAATGGTATGTACAATTTTTTTACTAACAAGCTGTGAGTGTAGGTTACATTTGCATTGTTGACAGTGGTGAGTGCAGGATCAGGATGTACAAAGGAATATGGCAGTTGCAATGTCATATTAGTTGCAATTTAGGCCATTGGGTTATATTACTATTATTGACATTTGATTATTAAAATTTTTATGGAAAAATTACCATGTTATAAACTGGGTTTTATGTTTGTATTATGCAGAGAACGTGTGTATAGTTCAACAGAGTGAATTTCCATTTTGAGGTCAAAATGTTCTTACTGGGGAGGAGTGATCCGGAGGATTTTTCACTATGAAAATTTTCCCTAAACTTCCATAAAATTGGACCATGCTGAAGGTCTTATTGAGACCTTTCCGACGGTATGCTGAACTCCAGAAACAGAGTCCGTATGCAAATTCTATCGCCGGTCAAAGATGGGCCTCCAAACGGGTCAACTCTGGTCAATAGGTCAACCAGTGGACCAATGACAGGGTGACACGTGGAAGTTGGTGATAAGGAAAAATGGATGGTACTGTAATGTTTCAAAATCAGTTCCATGGTATAGAGCTCATCGCAAGCTTTACGACACATTTCAAACGGACCAAATTTGAGTTCGTATGCGAAAGATATGCATAGTCAATGTTGCGGTCAAATGATGACGTGGCACACTCTAACGTGGACAAATGGCGTATTATGGGCGTGACACTTGGCAGGTTTGTAGTGGATTTATATTTTTTTAAAAAATAATTTTAAAAATCTATTTAATCCATTCCATGTGAATAAACTCAAATCCCATGGTATAAGGAGGATTTTGTGGCCAAAAAAGCTATTTTAAGGCTTATCTTATCTCTTTCCCACCAAACGTGGGGTCAATGGCTAAATTGGGTGCCTAAACCTATGGAAGGGGGATTTGAACCCTTGCCAAAATAGTAATCATCCTTCCCAAGCTGCCACTTTGTAGCAAGTGATAGAGAAGGAGATCACATCTATTTAAAGGGAAGCTTTTGGTAGGTTGGAAAGGGGGACAGCCAAGGACCAGTTTGCAGAGATCACAATTTTCGAGGCACTTATGGTTCGAATTAGGACCTGGTGTAAAAATAAAAGTTGTTCACAATTATGAGGGATTTCTAGAAAGGTAAATTTTGTTGCATTAAGTTCTATATTTTTTTCTATGTAGGTGTTTTTCCATCGCAGTTTCATAGAACAGGCACGAGGGGCAAGCAGAGATCTGTATTTTGCATCCACTTCTTATCCAAATCAGACCATGAAGTAAAAAGGGAAGTTTTTAATAATTTATTAAATTTTCCAGAAATGTAAACCTTATTTGTATATGTCTTGTATATTTTAATTTGTATACATTTTTTGAACGTATTTGCACAGGGAACAAACAGAAGAAATACTGTAGGAGCCACGGATGAACTTGGGAATGATTATGGTAAAGTGCAGAGTTCCATGAGGTTTGAATCAGCTCATTTGTAGGTATATGTTAAGTCAAGATTGAAGGGATATTGTACTTCATTGGAAGTTTAATGGATCGATTCACTTTTTGTGAATCCGGAGATGTAGCCTTCGGGTGAACTCTGTTATCAGTTTCTTGTTTTGTGGATTTGTGCATTTTAGTTTTTAAAAGATTTTTATCAGTTGAAATTCATCTTTGGATTAATTTTATTAATTGATAAAATAAGTATAAAACTGGAGTAAATGGATTGAAGGAACTTTCAGTATCCATAACCCACAACAAGATTTGAATACACTAATTATCTTAGATTCAAATGTCAGTTTGAGTGTATGATTAAAAATCAACTGTGAAGTAAAATGGATTTGTATTAGATTCAAGCGATTCACTTAAAGTTGAAAAATAAGATTAATTGGTCTTTTTGGAAGAGTTGAGGATTTGGGTTTCAAGACACCTAAAAATTGGATCAAATTAACTCAAGATCAATGTTGAGTCTGTAAATTTCAAAATCTGGAAACTTTCTAAGGACTTCAAAAAAAAAATTAAGTACCATTTTCAGATCAATTTGGGCCCAACTCAATGGTTTGCTAAGCTAACTTGGGATTGAAACCTTTCAAATCTTCGTAGCTCCAAGAAAACACATTAGGGAACTCTTGACACAGCTATATGAACTCATACCTTTCTTATTCATTTGTCATCTTTCCAATTTGTAATGGTTTGTTCTCTTCCACCAAGATGGATACTGAATCTTCTCTCTTGACCTAAATGTTTGCTTTCTCTTTTCTAAACTGATCATTGGGATTGAAAATGGACTCCAAAGTGATAATTCCCCTGGGGCGCTTGTTAGTTCTTAGCTGTACCACTTGTCACCATACTACTGTTCCAATTTTTCCTAATTTTTAGCTGAGAACTTAGCTTCTTCTTGTAAGAAATGGATGATTTGTTGGTCATTCTCAAACACTTACCAACTTACATTGTTATCCGACACTGAAGGCCTCACAATCACATGGATGTTTGGTTGTACCTTATCTTTTTGAATGCTCCACAACGTCAAAGGCTGCCCCAACTATTGCAATCCTGTCAGTAACTTGGTTCTCTTTCCTAGGAATTGATTTGATGCCAAAACCCTCAAAATCTTCAATGTGTTGCCACACCATGTTCTTGTAGCACTTGAGTAGATCATTCTTGACAGCATGCTGCCCCTTGACTTGGTTGACAATCAACTCACTGTCACCGAAGACTTACAAGTTCTTTATTCCTCTCTTGATTGCCCAATGCATCCCTTGCACCAAGGCTTCATATTCAGTAATGTTATTGGAGCATGCAAACTGAAATCTAACAGTTGAATAGTACTTTACTCCTTAAGGTGAAAAAACATAGCTCCACCTCCTGCACCTTGTCTACTCCTTGATCCATCAAAAAATATCTGCCATACTTCATTGTGATCCTTGTGGTTTGGCTTGGTGATGCTAAGAATGGGCTGATCTTCTTGATATATGCAATAGACCCCTAGCTCAGATTCTTCTACTTCTTGATAATGATCAAAATCATGCACCTTGTTTTCCCATTCATTAAGAGTTAGATCCCGGATGCTTCCAACCTTGGTGTCAGCTTAATTAGTGCTTGGGTGATCTTCTTGATCAAATTCTGAATAGTTGGCATTGATCTGACTTGGAGTGTAGGGCTTAATTTGGAAGTTTGCAATAGGTTTAGACCTGATTTTATCTTTGGTTCCATACCTCATTCTGAATAGCATGTGTGACCAATCAGTAGACAAATATCCTCCAATCTTGGCTGTGAAATCTCTTGACAAACATAGGGCAAAGAGTGGTGGAAGGTCTATAACTGATACATCTTGTAAAACAATAACATTTGGACATGCATGCAAGGTAAGACTCAAGTTTCTAATCACCCCAACTGTTGTTACTGTTGTCCCATCCAACTGCACTACTCCTTTGGATATGGTTTCATATTGAAGTCCTAGCTGATCAGCTATTTGCTTGCGCATCACTGAGCTACTTGCCCCGGAATCAATCATGCAATTGTGCACCAATTTTTTTCCAATGATTAATGAGACATAAAAAGGAGGAGGCTTCAACATTTTACCTTACTGTCCTCGATGATTCCCTTCAGGCTGGGCAGCATTTGTGAGCACTTTCTCTTACATTTGGACTTGCTGATTCAAAGTTGGCCAGTCCTTCATGGCAGCTTGTAGTAAATCTCTCTGGCCTGGGATAGATAGGGATTCCCACATTGATATATTTACATTTGTCTTCTTCATCTGATCAATGATACTAAATAGTGATGAAGGATCTCTTTGTTGTCCCTTGGTTTTCATATTCATCCCTTGCATGTAGGCAGCAACAACTGGTATTTGAGTTGGTCTATGAGCTGTTCTTGGCTACCCTTATGCATTTACAACTGGATTTTGTTTGCCAACCATTTGTGGAGCCATAAAAGGTTGTGGATTGGTTGGAGCTAATTCTTGTTCTTCACCCAAATTCGTTCTTTTTGACCTTGTGTTGGCTAAAACACCTTGAGAGACTGTTTTATTTATGCCACAAAAATCCTCTGCTTGCTAGTTCACAAGTGTTGTGTCATTTGGAGCTGATTGCTGCTGGAATGTTTCTTGTTGTTGGTTGTTTCCTTGACTTCCCTCACCCTCCACACCAGTAGTTATCACCATTAATGCTTGATTCAAGGCACCATTGAAGCACATAGATTGGTTATGAGGTTCATTGCATGGAAAACACCAATCATACTCTTGAGCAACGTTGTTTTGTGTTGGCACCAATGCCTTAAAGGCAGATATAGCATTTGGATTATAGGCCTGAAATGGTCTATTGGTAGGAGGCCTTGCTTGATTTAGATTTACAGCTAGATTGGGTGGTCTATGAGGTTGATATGGCTGCCTGTTAGGCTAAGCTTGAGGCTAGAAGGAAGGTCTAAAACTTTGGGCTTATTTCCTCTTGAGAGTTGTAACATCCCCATTTTAAGATACTAGAATAGGGGAAATTTTATTTTTTTTTTATAACTTTCTCTTTTATGAATTATAAAATTCAAACACACGTTCAAGTTTTAATAATTGATCTCTGCCCAAACAACACAGTTTGGAACACACAATTTCTTTTTAAAACAAATGTTCCCTGTTCGCATAATTACAATATGGAACAAACATTTAATGCCATTCAATCTTATAACAGATTCTATATGCTGTTGTAAATGACTCAAGGAACCTGAGATCTTCCATTTTCATGGCTCAGAGTTTCATCGATCCTTCATTTCATGACTCGGTAACAACCGATACTTCATGTTCGTTTATGCATAGTATATTATATATACCAGTTCTCTTAACCGTTTCCGGTTATCGAAGTGATCCATTTAAGAAGCCTATCTGAATATCTGTTACTGATATTCATCTGACATCCTGCTTCTTAAATTAAGTGATAAGGACAATGCAACCAGCACTTGCGATACTTTGGCCAAAGATTTTCACATGCTTTGCATGATCATATTCCTAGATGTGATACACATCAATGGAATACGTCCTTCACCTCACTTCACCTATTATCTAGAATGGTCTTTCCTAGTTCCTACCAGTCCTCTCGATTTAAGGTCAGTTTTAAACTTCTAATTTCCAACTAGCAATATGAATGAATATAGGAAGGCACCCCTGGTAACTAAATATACGCAGACATACGGTGTCGTTCCCCACGACTCTGTTTATCTAGTTATCTTTAGTATTCCGGGGTCACTCCGTATACATGATCATACTCCTATCCCCAGTCAAGAAATTCACATTCAGCCTATGTATTCTTGATGTTTTAATTCGGGATGGCATTGTAATGTGTCAGCTATAATATTGTGTCGTCATGAAGACCCCGTCTTCATGAAGACACCTTGTTATAGCTGGCGTATGTCAATGTCCTACGGAATCCTCCCATCAAGAATACACATCATGCTCAAGTGAATTAGATATGATCTTAATATTTAAAAATCAACTTTCAGCAACCATGATGATCCCTTTTATCCTCATTCCCGTTATAGTTGTATATAGCTAAGAGAGACTAAATCCGTCTTCTATCTTGCTATGCATCTTCTCCTTCATACCGAAGGGTTACATTTTCTCTACTTGGTTCTCTTCTTAATCATTGGATTAAGCAGCCCGTTACCGACGGATGTGATAAGTTTAACCTATTAAACTTAACCAATTCATTCGCAGCTGTAACTAAATTCAGAGTTCCAACTTATTAGACGTCATTTAAATGAGGTCTAATTCCTGATAAATGTATTCATTTATTTTCCTTAACCTTACACAGTTAAGGTCCATTAGTTTTGGATATACTTATCCCATATCCTTTATTCTGAATTTAACATACGAGGTCATTAATGGAGTTCGAAAGTGAAGTTCGATTACTCCAAAGTTAATTGATATTCCTTAGCTACCCAACTAATCCTGAATACCTATTAGTTATGGAATCATATTCTTCCTAATCCTTTCTAATGTCAATTAAGAATTCATCTTTACCCAAGTATGAACTAATTGCACATTTCAACTTAAAAGTTGCAATAAGGTAAGAATAGATATCAATTCCCATTTAGCATCCATCCAAGGACAATTAAATAAATCCAAATCAGGAATAACATTATATTTCCAATTTAGGCAACAATATCAAACTGATATAATTATTAAAATATCACACTTGTATTTGTATTCATCAATTTATGTCATAATCCATACATTTTCCAATCCAACTGAATGGACATTGTTTACATAAAACATCATTACAACTCATAGATAGAAGAATATACTTTCTTATTTTTACAATTCCTCAAAGAGGAATAAAAGTAAACAAACACAATTCATCTTCAACCAATCAAGAAGCATAAAAAAAAACCATGTCTTCATTCTAATCAAATTCCATCTGCAAAATTACTTGCATAGGTCAGTTCAATGAACTGAGCATATTAAGCATTTATCATTAAAATGAGGTGCTTCAATTAACTGTCTCAATAAAATAACCCTGCTTTTATGAGACGACAGTAAGACATCAATCAAGAAATAGGCACCAACAAAAAAAAGATCAGCATAACAATTGAACCATCAAAATACCATCACAATCAGCCAAAGAACTGTTGTCCCATTTTCCACATAACCGTTACAAGTTCCAAATTACAATATTTGCAAAGTTTAGGAATACAAGTAGCGTACTGCTGATATAACATACTGTTATCTTTTCCACTCCTTTCATTAATAATAAATGCAAAGGGTAAAACTAACTGAAATGTAACCCATTACTTTCCTTTCAGTTCATGCATCATATTAGATTCCAAGCAATCACGCACAGACGAGAAAGCGACCAAAAATGCATATAGTTGCTCATATCTAAGCACTACAAGATTCGTTAATAATGATTACAAATTTTCAACTGTTTGAAAGAAGAAAAGATCATTTTCCAAGTCATTCATCCACATTACTATCTCCTTCCTCATGACTCTAAAAATGGAATCCAAACGAGACACAAATCAAGATAACAGTTCAGAGTGAAACTTACAAAATCCATTCGGAATTCACTTTCTGGAAGCAAGAATAAATTCATTCATAATCCACTTTAAAAGAAAACAAGGAAGAATTTATTGTCCTTATCATTACTTCATTTGAATCAGGCTCATATGAACACCCAAAACAGGTTAGTGCAACATCGTATTTATCATAGATCAAATAGTATAAGGAGGCATACTATGTGTTTACTGTACTAGAAGAATCCATAATTCTTTCACTGTGTTGTAAACCAGATAAATAGTTATACAATCATGCAATCAATTATTCACATGATTTTCTAATTCTATGAACGCATTCCGTTCAAAATAAAATTTATTCATTGCTGTTACCTACAGCAAGTCCAATCATAATGCACAGTAAGACTTCAATGCTATTTCCAGAATTCAAACAGCAAAAGAGAAGAATTCGTTCTTTAACTATTCAAATAAGAAAAAAACCATTTTCTTCAACTCAACAAGAACTATTCCTGCCCATTTCATTTCTTCTAAATGACTGTGCAAAGATCATAAGACCACATGAAACATTCAAAATTCCGTTTATACAGAAATACACAGCACTTAGGAAATGATTTAAATGCCATTGTCCTCTATTCAGACTAAACTTACAAGTTCAATAAACCATCCGACTACTGATTTTACCAAATAAAAACAACAGACAGAAGAAGAATTCCTTACCAATAAATGTTTCTACCCGAATCCATTTTTCTTATTCACAATGATGTATAGAACCCAAAAAATTTGATTTTCATACAATAATATCCTTATTATTAAAAACCCACATAGGATATCAGATGCACAACAAAGTATACTCAAAACAGGTCCAACAGCAAGACAACTTCCCAAGCATTTCCTTCTTTGCATAGCAATCCAATGTAAAATGTTTTTTCACAAGGACAGTTCAAACTAAAAGGTTGAACAACATTAGTGAAACACAACAAATCATCTAACCCCCTCAGCAAGAATCAACATGATTTATTTAATGCACAGAATACAAGTCAAGCTCATTTTCATGACTACAGTCCAAGCTGTAAGATCAAGTCGTTTCCATACAAGAAAACACAACCAACCTTTCATCATAGAAAGAAGGACTGTAATCATTCATATGTTCAGAAGAGAAAACAATTTCTTTTCCAGCTTCCATGAATACTCAAAATCGTATTCGTCCATTTACATAAAAGAAGAATCACAACAATAATTGTATTACTAGCATATCCTTCCAACCGAGCTCGCATTGCTCAGATAAAACTCTAAAACCCATTCCTTTAAAGTTCAAAAAGAAATGCTTTTCCCCTTTAATCCCGAAATAGCAGAAAGAAAAATAAAAGTCTTATTTCTTTTAAGAAAATTTCAGTATAGAAACGACATCAAGCCACTTGCACAACCTGTACAATTTTATCACAAAAATTCATATGAAAAAAAAACAATCACACAGCAATAAAATAACCCACACTGCCTGCACAGTTCCCATATAACATTTTACAGAGAAAAACCCATTTCGAATTTCCACTTAACGTCAACAACCAACACAACATGGAGGTATTCCATTCAAAGAAATGCAAATATAGTTAAACACAACAACCAGAAACAATTTCACCTATCATTTCCAAAAATGATAGCAAGAATCAACTAAATCCAAATCGTATCAACACGAAAACAATCACATAAACCCAAAACCCAAGAGGAGGGTTGTTTTAATGAAACGTTTAAACAAAGCAAGTATTTTTAAAGAGAAGGGCTTAACATGCCTGCGATTTCTTTTCCAAAACTCAAAGAAAACTATGTTTGCCAAAGATATTTCCTTCCTTGGTGATAGCACGAGCTTTCCAACAATCCTTTCCTCTTACAGGCTCAGCAATAGCCTCCAAATTTCCAAAGAACAGTGATAAATCCAATGAAACTGGTTCGACTGAACCAAACAAAAAAACCAAATGCAGAGCAACTTCACCAAATCCAAATCGACACAATAAACAATCAACATTCCCTCCTACGCCTTCCAAGGCAAGCTGATCGTGAGGACCAAGAAAATTGAATGCATTAAAGGCTCTGCCTTTTCCCAACTTCCCACGCCACTGCCAACTTGAGTTGGTGAACTCCTAATTTCGAATTTCACATGCAAAACCAAATTTGGTTCCATCTCCAACTAGATACCTCCGCCACTTACCTGTCCCCGCCAAACTGGCACTGTCCACGTATGGACTCCCCATTTAATGCCATTAAACACCTCTTCATCCTTATCCTCTCCCTCCAAGGGTCTGTGCGTCCCCTTTAGGTTAGGATTAGTTTAGGATGTATATTAGTATTCAACCTAGGTCATAGTTTAGTTTTAGGTTAATAGGACTTAGGTTTATTTCCCTTTCTTTTTTTGTATAATTTAAAAATCCACTTAGGATAGTAGTTTAGGATGTATGGTAGAACTTAGGATTAGCTTAGGATTTAATTCCTTCTAACCACTAACACTAATCAACCTCCAATCCTATCTTCCAACTGACACCCATTTCAATGCTGTGCAGGACGTTTCGTCCTTTGTTTCACATGCCAAAGCCACCTGTGTCCAGAAATTTCCTGCCTCACGAGGTCTTAAGTTCGACAGTTTAGGGTTCAAGAATCAAACCTTTGTCGTTGGCATTTACGTACCAGCTGCTCATACCTACAATCAGGCACTGCACATTTATATTAACCTCCAGTTCGGTTCAAGAGTAAATCGACAAAGCAATCACAAGAATACCACAGCATACTTTGGATCAATGGAATTGATTCAAGGTGTGCTGTCAATCAGCAAAGAGAGTTTAGCAAGTATACGACAATTTTTCGTCACATCAGTAAACACACAAGTAGTAATAACTATTGTCCTATGCAATAAATTACAGCATGCAAGAATTCAAGTTAGCAACACATTCCTTTAAGATCAGAATATATCTTAACATGTTTGCCTTCATTTCAGCAGTTATAATAGTATGAAAAATATTCACCGAGATAACTTAAAAAATTAGGGTGTTACAAGAGTAACCATCTCATTACCTAAATTTTGCAATTGCTTCATGACTTCTTGAAGCTCATTTGGGGCACTTGGAGATGAAGTAGAAGCTTCATTTGAACTCTAATTTCTAGGAGTGGGAGAAGGAGCCAAATTAGGTGCTTGATTAGTGTTTGGGCTCTCTAAACTTGGAAACAATGGCATGGGAGGTCTAGGGGCTAGTTTGCCAACTTGGATCAAACAACTTTCAGCCCTAATGGAAATGCTATAAGCCATAGGGATAGTTATGCCTCCCATGGACTGAATCAACATACAAATATCAGAATTTAGAGATTTGAGATAGTAAAGAAAATCACCTTCTGATGTTGGCCTGACTGTCACTGGAATTCTCTCCCAAGTCCTTTGAAATCTGAAATTAAAATTAGTCAGCTGCTCATTAGGGGCTCTTTTGATAGTTTTCAGCTACTCCAAAAGGGAGAAGTTGTCTCCCTTTTCCCCAAACTGCTCATGGAGGGCTATACATAGCTGATTCCAATTTTGAATAGAACCTGAGGCAAGACTTCTGAACCATTGCAAAGCTTTCCCTTTGAATGAAGATGCCAGCAGTTTGACAACAACTTGCATCTCATTAATCTCATGGATTGCACAAATGTTAGCAATATCCTTAACATGATCACCAGGTGAGGTCTGATTTTCTCCAGTGAAGTATGGAATGTTCTTCAATGCTGCAACTGGGATTAGATTTTGTGCATTGAGAGCAAGTGGGATACTGCCAGTGAAATTGACATAGGGGTTGTTTTGTGCCATTCTAATTGGTCTTAGAACCCTTGTTGACTGAATGAAAGGCCTACCAAGTGGAGGAGTTGAGAGAGTTCTGTTTGGTGGAGATGGAGACCTTTGGATTCTCCTCCCACTTTTCCTTATTCTTGGAGATAACTGCAGATATTCAAATAACACCTCTTCCTCTCCATCTCTTGACCTTGTGTTGATTCTTCTCATGAGTTTTGAGGTCTACATTGCCAAAACTAGCTGATTCTTCCCCTTGGAGTCGCCAGATGTGTAATTTATAGGTATTTTAAGCAAGAAAATTACAGCAGATGCACATCAACTTTGTTGTAATGAAAATGAGACCTCTAAGGTCCCACTGGGCATGCCAAAACTATTGTTGCAAATCAGCAGCACCCCTGGATGCAAATCAGGTTTCTAAATTGATGTTTCAGGCATCCAGTGTGATTGCACAACATTGAAACCTCTCTCCAAGTGTGGGACTTGTAAAGTGAGAGAGGAATCTCTAGATTAGAGGTTGGTTCCTCAAACTCCTTTGATCAGATCTGTTATTTTCACAATTACAGAGGTTTGAATCCTAATCCTACTCTAAATTCCAAGGAGACAGAGATAGAAAGTGTAAAAATTGAAACTAAACTAATAGGTGATACACCAAAGGAGTGGTGAACACTTCTTGTTCATTAAAATTGACACAATTTCATAAAATGCAACATGAAACATCATACACAGGCTGATAAGATGTAATTAGAGGTCTGAAATGAAGCAAGACAATACAAACAAAGGATTGAAAATTGATCACAGAGTCTGCACTATCATTTTTCAATGTCAAAATCCTTACATTTGCAACATCAAAGAGGAAAAAACCTGTAAAAATCATGAAGAATGTCTGATACTTGCAAAAATCACTTGTTGAAGGTGAAAGAAGAAGCTTGCTATCCAAAAAAAATGTTCAACCTCAAAAAATGATCCAAATCTAGCTTTTACAATGCATGGGTTGAGCCAAGGAGAGAGAAAACATGTAAAAAATGTGGAAGCCATTCCCCATTAAATTAAGATGCATTAAAACATCATGAGTGTCCTTAAAAACCCATGCCCTAACATTTTTGGCCATGCTGAAGAAGAATGCGACCCATTTTGTATTAAAACTGGTTGTTGAAACGTCATTTCTGCCCATTACCGCGTGCCAGAGGCATTTCTTTATTTTATCTCTCAAAACTCAACCATAATGAAAAATTTACCCTGGAATCATGTAGATAATTTCACTAGCTTTCCATTGATATAAAGAATGTGAAAATCTAAGCTCTGGATCGAAAGATATGGCGATTTGAAAATTTAGGGCAAAAACAGGCCAAAATCGGATCGGTGGGAAAAAGTTTGAATTTTTACCCATTTGGTCTTTGGAAAAATTTTTAAATTTTCCCCATGCTCCACCACTTCAGGTGCCATGTGGTGGCTTCCTACTGGCTATGGGCCTCTTAAGGGAAAAATTCCCACAAAAACTCCGCCGATCCATAACTTGAAAAATATGAGGAGTTAGGAGGAAAACTTTACCTTTCTGGAAAGCTGAGAGAGAGCTCTATCCAATGGTGCAATTTTTAGAAATATTTGAGTGCCTAAAAATAAAAAATGGAGATTGAGGCACAAGAGAGGTAAAAACACAAGGAGTTAGCCACAAAAATGAGCAGGGGCACATTTTGGATAACAGTTATTTGATTTGGTTGTTTTGTTGAGATGATTTTGGGTTGAGTCGTTTTCTTTTGTTGTATGTGACTTAAGCATTCTTTGCATAATTATTGAGTGGAATACACTACCCATGCTGAGTGGATTTGTTTCGATGGTATTGGGGATTCATTCTTTATTTTATGAGTTTGTGCTTATGAATACTTTAGCTGTGCGTGTAGTAATTTTGAGTTCTGTGAATCCTTGTGAAAATAGGAGGATGAGATGATTTTTTTTTTGTATGTCTAGTTGAACAGTCATTATATGGATGAATACGACTTGAGTATTTTTGTGTGTTTGGAAGAAAATGAGTGTTTTTCTTAATAAAACTATTAATGAACTAGTTTTCTCTTTTGCTATTGGAAATCTGAAGCTAATGGTAAGTAGATTTTATTGTGTATTATGGATTCGGTCTTATGTAAACAATACTAATAAGGAGATTGTTTTTATGAATGTTGTACGTGAAAAGTTTCTGAAAAATTGTGAGAATAATAGATGGAACTATTGGGTGAGTTATTTTCTTGAGGGTATACAGCGCATAGAATATAAATACTTGGAATAGTGGGCTTGTTTCATCATTTTACTCTCACTTCCTTTTTGAAATGATTAAAAAGCATCCGTGTTTGGTTGAATTCCATGAAAGACTTTGTTTAAAAGAATTAATTCTTGATTTTGGAACTGAGTATCTGGATATTTACCATATAAATTAGAGTTCACTATTTCAGCCTTCTTTGGATTGGATGATGAATTATTTGCATAAATATGTGATTGTATACCTATACGAACTGCCCTTTAGATTTCTTGTTGTTTCATCAAGGCTAAACTGAAGCGGAATTCTTACTTTGAATGTTTGAAAAATGATTATTATTTTTTATTATGAGGAAGCTCATAATTTTGTAGCTAGCTATACATTCATGTTGTTCAGGTCTAGCTGAAATATTGGTTTTGATGAAACGATAGCTGATAAAAATAGATGTGCATTCTTGCTTGTCTATATCTAGACGTGAATGTCTGTAGAGTGAAATGTTTAAAAGGAAATGATTGCGTTTATAGGTTCTTTTTGTACTAATGTTTATGGACTAGTTGCAATGAACTCTGGTCAACATTTTGGAAAGGTAATAGTAGATTTTAAATACTAAAATATACTATTCTAAATGAATTATACTATTGGAATATGTCTGTTCTAAATAATGGGTATTTGGATAGACAGTGAGAAGAGGTGATATGATCTTTCTCCCTTTTATTTGATTATTGATTTTCATTCATTTCTCTTTGGACTGTTATCATTGATTGATATCACGTTTGGATTAAAATTCTCAGTACAGCTATGAGGAAAGGAAAGAGAGTGTGGATGGATAATTTAAATTAATGTTCTTTTCTTCTCTCTTACAGCTAGAAATCTATAATTATTATGGCTTAAATTTTGTACTACGTTGGTTTAAGCATCTGCATTAATTGTTGTTTACTTTTCTCTTCTGCGTTTGATTGTTTGAATTTCGATGAGTTGTATGAAAGCAAAGGAAAGTAGTTTGGTTGAATCTTTAGTTATACTCAATCTTTTGAAATTATAACTATTGTAAGGAATGGAAATTATAGCATTTATGCTAGAACAATAGTTTGCAAAATTGTGTTTGTAGTTCTTACAGATGTTGTAATCTGGAACTGTTTGATGGAAATTACTCCTTGTAATAATTATTGGGAAAGAGGGCAGTAATCCTTTGTCTGATTGGGATGGTAATTAGATGATTGAGTTGTTATGTTGTTCATCCTTTTAGGTACTTAACTCTTGAATGATGTTCATATTAACGTTTCATAAAAGCAGGGTTGTTTTATTGAGATAGTTAATTAAAAGCACCTCATTTTAAAGACAAGTGCTTAATATGCTCAGTTCAATGAATTGACCCGTGCAAGTAATTTTGGAGATGAAACTTGAGTATAAATGAAGACATGGTTATTTTTCGATACTTCTTTGATTAACTGAAGATGGATTGTATTGATAGCTATTACTCCTCCATGAGGAAATGAGAAAGGAAGAAGTTACATTCTTCTATCTTTATGAGTTGTAATGTTGTTTGATATAAACAAAGTCCAGTCGTTTGGACTGGAAAATGTATGGATTGTAAATTTGATGGATGAATACAAGTAAAAGTGTGATATTTTCAATAACTGTATCAGTTTGATATG
>CM034149.1:489412799-489420299 GCA_019776745.2 Taxus chinensis | reverse complement strand
AGCGTGTGCATGTGCCTGTGCGTGTGCATGTGCATGTGCATGTGTGTGAGCATGTGCATCTGCCTCTCTATGTGTGTGTGTGCATGTGCCTGTGTATGTGCCATTCTGTGTGTGTGTGTGTGTGCATGTGCGCATGTGTGCATGTGTGCGTGCGCGTGGGTGTGAATGAGTGTGTGTGTGTGTGTGTGTGTGTGTGTGTGTGTGTGTGTGTGTGTGTGTGCGTGTGCCTGTGTATGTGCCATTGTGTGTGTGTGTGTGTGCATGTGTGTGTGCACGTGGGTGTGAATGAGTGTGTGTGAATGCATGTTCGTGTGCGTGTGCGTGTGTGTGTGCGTGTGGATTTGTGTGTGCATGGTGCGTGTGTGTGTGCCTATGCCTGTGTGTGTGTGT
This sequence comes from Taxus chinensis, assembly GCA_019776745.2. Taxonomy (NCBI): domain Eukaryota; kingdom Viridiplantae; phylum Streptophyta; class Pinopsida; order Cupressales; family Taxaceae; genus Taxus; species Taxus chinensis. The sequence continues at coordinate 489,419,909 of CM034149.1, read as the reverse complement.
GTGTGTGTGTGTGTGTGTGTGTGTGTGTGTGTGTGCACGCGTGCTTGTAAGTGTGCGTGTGTGTGTGTGTCTATGTGTACGTTTGGGTCTATGTGTGCATGTGCGTGTGCCTCCATGTGTGCGTGCATGTGTGTGTGTGCGTGCGCGCATGTGTGTGCGTGCATGTGTGTCCGTGCGTGTGGGTATGTGTGTATTTGTGTGTGTGTGTGTGTGCATGTGTGTGCGCTTGTAATTGTGTGCACGTGTGTGCGTCTATGTGTGCATGTGAGTCTGTGTGTGCGTGTGCCTCTGTGTGTGTGTGTGTTTTTTTTTTTTGCTTTTACGCGCGTGTGTGTGTGTGTGTGTATGTGCATTTGTGTGTGCGTGTGCATGCGGGTGTGCGTTTTCGTGTCTGTGTGTGTGTTTGTGTGTGTGTGTGCTTGTAAGTGTGAGTACGCGTGTGCATGCGTGTGTGCGTCTACGTGCATGTGTGGTTCTGTGTGTGCGTATGTGTGTGTGCGTGTGCATGTGCATGTGTGTGTGTGTGTCTGTGTGCGTGTGCTTGTAAGTGTGCGTGCACATGTGCGTGTGTGTGTGTGTGCCTTTGTGTGTGCATGTGTGTGTGTGTGAGTGTGTGCGTGTGCCTGTGCGTGTGCCTGTATGATTGCATGTACATGTGCCTGTGTGTGTGTGTCTGTGTGTATGTTCCTGTGTGTGTGCATGTGCCTTTGTGTATGTGTGCTTGTGCATATGTCTTTGCATGTGCATGTGCACGTGCGCATGGGTGTGAATGTGTGTGTGTGTGTGCGCGTCTGTAGATGTGTACTTGTGATGCAGTGTGTCTAGTTGTGTGTGTGTGTGTGTGTGTGTGTGCGAGTGTGTGTGCATGTGTGTGTGCTTCTGTGTCTATGTGTGTGTGTGTGCGTGCGTGTGTGTGTGTGTGGAAGTGTGCATGTGTGTGTGTGTGTGCATGTGTGTGCGTGTGTTTATGTGTGTGTGTGTACGTGTGCATGTGCGTGCGTGCGTGTGCATATGTTTGTGTGCGCATGTGTGTGCAAGTGTGCATGTTTGTGTGTGTGTGTGTGTATGTATGTGTGCATGTGCGTGTGCGTGTGCGTGTGTGCATGTGCGTTTGCGTGTGCGTGTGTGTGTGCATGTGCCTATGTCTGTGTGTGTGTGTGTGTGCGTGTGCGTGTGCGTGTGCGTGTGCATGTGCCTCTTTCTCTGCATGTGCATGTGCCTCTCTGTGTGTGTGTCCAAGTGCTTGTGCGTGTGCATGTTCCTGTGAATGTACCTTTGTGTGTGTGTGTGCGTGTGCATGTGCCTGTGCGTGTGCATGTGCGCGTGCGTGTGGGTGTGAATGAGTGTGTGTGAATGCATGTGTGTGTGTAGACACATGCGTGTGATGGAGTGTGTCTGCCTGTGTGTGTGTGTGTGCGCGCGCGCGCATGCGCGCACACGCGTATGTGCGTGAGTGTGTGTGTGTGTGTGCGTGTGTAACTGTGTGTCCATGTGTGTGTGTGCGTGTGCATCTGTTTGTGTGTGTGTACGTGTGTGTGTGCTTGTACGTGCGTGTGTGGTGTATGATTGGGTTTGGTGCCGCGCTGTGCGTGTGCATGATAATGTGCATGTGTGTAATTTTTTGTGTGTGCTTGTGTGGGTGTGTGTGTGTGTTGTCTGTGTCGTCGCTTGTGCGTGTGTCCGGCGGTGTGTGTGTGTGTGTGCGTGGGGTGTGTGGTTTCCTATGGTTGTGGTGTGTGTGTGTGTGTGCCGGTTGTGCTGTGCGTGCGTGTGTGTGTGTGTGGGTGTGTTGGGTGTGTGTGTGTGTGTGCCTATTGTGTGTGTGTGTGGTGTGTGTGTGTGTTGTGTGCTCCGCGTGTGTGTGCGATGGTTGTTCATTTGCCTGATGTGATTTGTCCATTTTCACTAGCTGTCTCCTTGCCTTTTCCTTTTTCCTCTATTTTTTGCTCTTTTTGTGTTCCTGGTTCCTGTCCTTTGATTTTCCTGGATTACCATTGTATACCTAATTTATTTTTTTTTTTTTTTTCTTGTGCATGTGCCTTTGCATGTGCATGTGCACGTGCACATGGGTGTGAATGTGTGTGCGTGTGTGCGGATGCATACTTGTGATGGAGTGTGTTTTCCTGTGTGTGTGTGTGTGTGTGTGTGTGTGTGTGTGTGTGTGTGTGTGTGCGAGAGTGTGTGTGCTTGTGCGTGTGCGTGTGTGCGTCTACGTGTGCGTGTGTGCGTATGTGTCTAGACAAGTGTGCATGTGTGTGTGGTGTTAGCATGTGTGTGTGTAGGTGGTCATCATTTGCATGTGTGGTATGCGTGGTGTGTGCATTGTGCATGTGTGTGTGCATGTGTTGTGCAGTTTGTGTATGGTGCATGTGCATGTGTTGTTCGCCTGTGCGTGTGACTGTGGGTGTGCTTGTGTGGTGGTGTGTGTGTCCTGTTTCTGTGTGTGTGTTGTGGTTGTGTGTGTGTTGTGCGCGCTACCCTCCAATATTGTTGGGTGTGTTTGTGCGTGTGCGTGTGCTTGTGTGAGTGTGTACGTGTGTATGTGTGAGTGAGCATGTGGCACTGTGTATGTGTTAGATTGTGCATGTGTGTGTGCATGTGCATGTGCATGTGCGTGTGCGTGTGCATGTGCATGTGCATGTGTATATGTATGTGTATGTGTATGTGCATGTGCGTGTGTATGTGTCTGTGAATGTGTATGTGTATGTGCATGTGCATGTGCGTGTGTGTGTGAATGTGCGTGTGTGTGTGCATGTGCGTGTGTGTGTGCATGTGCGAGTGGGTGTGCGTGTGCATGTGCGTCTACGTATGTGTGTTCATGTCCGTGTGCGTGTGAGAGTCTGTGTGTATGTGTTTGTGTGTGTGTTCGTGTGCATGTGCATATGCATGTGCGTGTGCGTGTGGGTGTGCGCGCGCGTGTGTGTGTGTGTGCATGTGCATGTGTGTTTTTGCATGTGCGTGTGCATTTGTGAATTCATGTGTATTGTGATGAACACACAACGTGACACAAAAAACCAAGAAGACAACAAAAAACAGCAACATAGTTCGTTTTCTAAGAATGACAATTTGGCATGTTCTTGTGTGAGTGTTAGCATGTGTATGTGTGAGTGTTAGCATGTGTGTGTGTATGTGTCAGCATGTGCAGTGACTGACTAAAAATGCGTGGTTGTGTGCATGTCAATGTGTGTGTGCAAAACATAAAACCAGTGTGTGCCATTTGTTGGTGTAAATGTGAACATAAACACAAAAAAAAAATGCAATACCAAAAGTGTAATCTGACTGCGCGTGTGGCGTGTGACTGTGTGTTTGCTTGTGTGGTGTGTGTGTGTAGTGTGTCTGTGTCCTTGTGTGTGTGTGTGTGTGTGTGTGTGAGTGTGGTGTGGCGCGCCCCGCCTATATGTGTGGGTGTGTTTGTGCGTGTGCGTTTGGCTATGTGTGATGGTGTACGTGTGTATATGTGCGTGAGCATGAAAAGAATACAACAACCGTAAAAAATTGGATGTGTTGATTGTGCATGTGTGTGTGCCATGTGCATGTGTCATTGTGCTTGTGCAATGTGCATTTGCATTGTGCCATTTTGTATTGTATGTGTATTGTATGTTGTATGTGCTGTGCATGTGCGTGTGTTATGTGAATGTGTGTGTTGTATGTGGCATGTGCAGTCGTGTGTGTGTGATGGCGTGTGTTGTGCCTGGTGTGTGCATGTTGCGTGTGTGTGGGTGCATGTTGGCTGTGGTGTGCGTGTGCATGTGCGTCTACGTATGTGTGTTCATGTCCGTGTGCGTGTGAGAGTCTGTGTGTATGTGTTTGTGTGTGTGTTCGTGTGCGTGTGCATATGCATGTGCGTGTGCGTGTGTGTATGGGTGTCGGTGTGGGTATGGGTGTGGATGTGCGTGTGCGTGTGGGTGTGCGTGTGTGTGTGTGTGTGTGTGCATGTGCATGTGTGTTTTTGCATGTGCCCTGTCCTTGTGGTGTAGTTTGCAATGTGTTTGTGTGTGCCTGTGCGTTTGCCGTGTGGCATGTCTGTTCTTTTGTGAGTGTTAGCATGTGTATGTGTTGAGTGTTTGCATGTGCCGTGTGTGGTGCCATGTACTTATGGTTTGCGTGTGCTGTGCGTCTACGTATGGAAATGGTGTGCATGTCCGTGTGCGTGTGAGAGTCTGTGTGTCTGTGTTTGTGTGTGTGTTCGTGTGCGTGTGCATATGCATGTGCGTGTGCGTGTGTGTATGGGTGTGGGTGTGGGTATGGGTGTGGATGTGCGTGTGCGTGTGGGTGTGTGTGTGCGCGCCTTCCGCGGCGCTGTGTTGGTGTGTGTGTGTTTTGTTGTGGCCTTTGTTTTTTTTTTTGTGCATGTCTTTTTGCATTTTTTTTTTTATTCAATGTGTGTGTTTGGGTGCATGTGCGTTGTGCGTGTGCATGTGCCATTTTCTTTGTGTGAGTGTTAGCATGTGCGTGTTATGTGTCCAGCATTGAAGTGTGTAGCGTGTTTGTGTGCATTTGCTGGTTTGTGTGCATGTGTGTGCAATGTGTTGTGTATGTGTGTGTACATGTTTGTGCTCTTGTGGCGATAGGGTTGTCGTGTGCGTGCAGTGCATCTTGTGTGTTTTGTTTCATCGTTCTTTTTCTTTCTGCCTGTGCTGTTTTTTGTTTTTTGTGCAATTTCTTGTTCCATTTTCTTTTCCTTTGTGTGGGAGTGTGTGTATGCACACATAAGCATGTGTACATTTCTGTGTGCATGTGTGTGTGCATATGCGTGCATGCGTGTGTGTGTGTGTGTGTGTGTGTGTGTGTGTGTGCGTTTCCTTGTGCGTGTAAGCGTGTGCGTGTGTATTTGTGAGCGTGTGCCTATGTGACCATGTGTGGTGAATAGCATTGTGGTGTGTATGTGTGAGTGTGTGTACATGTGCGTGTCCCTGTGCGTGTGCGTGTGCCTGTGCCTGTGCCTGTGCGTGTGCTTGTGCATGTGCCTTTGTTTGTGCATGTGCATGTGCCTCTGTGTGTGTGTGTGCATGTGCCTGTGTGCGTGCATGTGCCGCTGTATGTGCCTTTGTGTGTTGGTGTGTGTTGCAATTGGTGCGTGCGCATGGTGTGATTGAGTGGGGTGTGAATGTATTGGTGTGTGGACTGACTTGCTTCTGATGGATTGTGTCTGCCAGTGTGTGTGCGTGAACGTGTGCATGTGCATGTGTGTGTGTGCATGTGCGTGTGCTTGTGCATGTGCACGTTCCTGTGTGCGTGTGTGTGCATGTGCATGTGTGTGTGCATGTGCGTGTGGGTGTGCGTGTACGTGTGTGTGCGTGTGTATGTGCGTGTGCATGTGCGTGTAAATGTATGTGCATGTGTGTGTGCCTCTACGTGTGCATGTGTGTGTGTGCGTCTGTGAGCGTCTGTGCTCTTGAGAGCGTGTGTATGTCTGTGTGAGTGAGCGTGTGTGGGTGTGTGTATGTAGTGATCATGTGCATGTTTGTGTGCGTTGTCATTGTGTGTGCATGTGCGTGTGCGTGTGTATGTGCATGTGCGCAAGAGTGTGTGTGTGTGTGTGTGTGCATGTGCATGTGTGTGTGCATGTACTAGTGGATGTGTGTGTGCGTTTGCGTCTCTGTGTGCATTTGCGTGCGTGTTCGTGTGCGTGTGCGTGTGAGCGTCCGCGTGTGTGTTTGTGTGTGTGCTTGTGTGCATGTGCATGTGTGTGTGCGTGTGCATGTGCGTGCATGTGTGGGTGTGTGTGTCTGCACGCATAAGCGTGTGTGTGTGTATGTGTGTGTGCGCGTGTGTATGTGTGAGTGTGTGTGCTTATCCATGTGCGTGTGCATCTGCGTGTGCCTCTGTTTGTGTACATGTGCGTGTGCGTGTGCGTGTTCCTGTGCCTTTGCATGTATGTGTGCATGTGGATGTGTGTGCATGTGCGTGTGCGTGTGCGTGTGCATGTGCGTGTGCATGTTTGTGTTTGTGTGCGTGTTTGTGTTTGTGTGCATGTGGGTATGTGTGCGTGCTCATGTGCGTGTGCGTGTGTTTACACGTTTGCGTCTGTGTGTGCGTGTGTGTGTGCCTCTGCGTGTGCATGTGCGTGTGTGTGTGTGTGCGTGTTTGTGCATGTGCATGTGTGTGTGCATGTTTGTGTGCGTGTGTATGTTCATGTCCGTGTGTGTGCATGTGCATGTTTGTGTGCGTGTGTATGTTCATGTCCGTGTGTGTGCATGTACATGTGTGTGTGCGTGTGAGTGTGCATGTGTGTCTGCATGTGTGTGTTCATATGCGTGTGCATGTGAGCATCTGTGTGTGCCTATTTGTGTGTGTGTTCTTGTGCGTGTGTGTGTGCGTGTGTGTGTGCATGCATTTGTGGGTGTGTGTGTCTACATGCATAAGCTTGTGTGCATGTGTGTGTGTGTGCGTGTGCATGTGCGTGTGCGTGTGTATGTGTGAGCATGTGCCTTTGTGAGCGTGTGTGTGTGAGCGTGTGCGTGAGTATGTGTGAGCGCGCGCGCCTTCGACTCATGTTGTTGTTTGCATGTGCGTGTGCAATGTTGCGAGGTGAGAATGCTTATTGGTTTCGTAGTTGTCTCGGCTTTTCCTGTTCATTTGTTGTGTCAGTGCGCATGTGTTTCTATGTGTGTGTGTGGGTCTGTGTGTGCAGTGCTGTCTTCTATATGGGCCGTGCCGTGCGTGGGTGTGTGTGTGTGTTGGTGTGTGTGGTGGTGGGGTGTTTTTTGGTGTGCATGTGCATGTGGGTGTGCGTGTGCTTATGTGTGTGCGTGTGCATGTTCTTGTAAGTGTGCGTGGGCATGTGTATGTCAATGTGTGCGTGTGGGTCTTTATGTGCGTGTGTGTGTGCCTCTATGTGTGCGTGTGCGTGTGTGTTTCAGTGTGCCTGTGTGTGTGGTTTTGCTTAGTGCGGGTGGTTGCGTTTGTGGTGCATGTGCGTGTGCGTGTGCTTGTAGTGTGCGTGCGCATGTGCATCTGTGTGTCTGCGGTGGGATATATGTGTGCATAGCGTGTGCCTCTGTGTGGTGTGTATATGTGCAGGTGCGTCTGTGGTGTCAGCCTGTTTGTGGTGTGATGTGCCAATTGCGTGTCTGTGTGCGTGTGCGTGTGCCTTCTGGTCCTGTCTGC
>CM034149.1:489358450-489412299 GCA_019776745.2 Taxus chinensis | reverse complement strand
TGCAAGGACCAATACATTCCATCTACCCACTGGTAAGATGACGATCAGACTAGAGGATATATATAGGATTATGTGGCTACCAATTGTTAGGGATGTTGTTTATTTCTTTTCCTCATATGAGGCATTAGAGGTGATGATTATAGTGATTGGGGAGACGGAGAGCGATCTGACTAAGCACAGTGTCAGTCTTGTGTATGGGGCCATGTATATTACACACCCATAGGAGAATCGGTTAACAATACTGATGATGGTAGTGGTGGGATGCTATGCACTCCCAGAATCAGAGGGTGGCCTACTTCCTAGGGGATTGATGCGAGTTCTAAGGGATATGTTAGAGGTTTGAGTATGTTTTACTTGGGTGCCTTAATATTTAGTGTAGTTATACAAGGATTTGTGGACTTACCAAAGGACATGACTATATGGCATATGTTGTATGTACCTACTACACTGTTGGGCGTATGAAAACATAGTTGTTTTGCTCCCAAAGGGACTTCTGGTAGTAGATTTTCACCATGGTGGACATATGGTTGGATACAAGAGATGGGTGATAGTAGGGGTGCATCCATGAGTAGAGGAGGAAACACATGATGTGACCTATTACAGAAGATAGTTGGAGGGGATATACGTGATGGATATAGTATGGAGACCCTTATGTTGGTTTCCCTACATATAGAGGTATGACATGGGAGTTACAGGGGATAAAACTACTTAGGTGGATATATGGGAGATGTGTCGGTGAACAAGAGATTTAATTTGTGGATAGAGTTTGATGCCAGTTTTGAATACATTGGGATGTGCCTTAACCATTCCCTCAGTACTGTAAAGATGATATGGAGAGACCTTTGTCTCCTCCACAACCACCAGATCCTGCAGGGTAGAAAGAGAAAGAGGTAAACATGAGGATAGATGATTCCAGTGTGATAGATAGTTATAGATGCTGGTGGGAAGCCCAGTTACAGGCATTGCATCTGCGACTAGGTCAGCCAGATTTAACACCTGTTCTAGTACAGAAGGATGCACTACAGGGAAAAGTTACTACTTTAGGGGTGTAATTGATAGTAACACAGGCACAGGTGACAACTTTGATAGGGAAGGTGACTGCATTATAGGTTCAACTAGCATAAGCACATGATTAGGTTCTTACATAGGAACCTGGAAGGGATGGAGCACAGGTAGTAACTCTACAGGAACATGCCAAAGGTTTACAGGTTCAGCTGGACATATTCGAGGCACAAGTCACTGCGCTACAAGCTTAGGTTGATACCCTGCAATTCAATTTAGTAGCTACACAAGCTCATGCATAGGGACCACCTCCATAGGCATCGGGATAGGGTACCATATTACAGGCAACTTCAGAAAGGCCACAAGTATAGGGGTAGGGGTTGTTTATTTTAGGACATGGTGCACCATGGGCTATGACACCTCCTTAGGTTATAGCCATGGACATATAAATATATGTTTTATCAGAGGTGAGGTATTACCAGGATTGGTTGTTAGAGGCCGGTACATAGGTTTTATCATACATTGAGTACTAGGCTCAATAGGCAGTGAGTGAGAGGACTTGGTCTCGGACTCATAGTTCTGGCAGGAAAGGGGGTGTTGGTGCCATGAACAAGGTCAAGGTGAGGTTACCAGTTCACAGAGGCCAAGACCAGATGAGGGTTGGGAGATGATGGCTGGGTGGAGGATAGGACCATATGAGGGTGTAGGTGATAGTTGATACGAGGGTTGTATATGGGGGTGAGGCAGGATGATAGGTGATACTCATTTTTATTTTTTTGATATATATACCGACATGCATGCCGAAGAGGTGAGATTATACATGATATTAATGGTAACTGATGGTGGTTAGGTGTAACTGGTGCCGGTTACTATGAAAATCTGGGAATGCCACATAACAAGCTTTAGGTCTCCTTTGTGATTGCACAAAGGATTTTGGTTGGTCAGGATGATGTATTGAGTGATTTAGGTAGGATTTGGTGGAGTTTTAATGGGTATATGGAGGTGGAAGTGTTGGAGAAGGTCAATAGGTGGCTAGGTAAACAATAGATGATAAAATAATGATGAAATGAAATAAACTAGAGAAGTATGACGTTATAGTTACTTGGATTCTGGTCCTGGATGCCTGTGAGTGAGGGATGGTGGTGCTGATGATAGGTTTGAAGGCTACAAGTTATCACCAACTGAAAGAAAGCTTCTGCATGAGCTGTATGTACATTCCTATTTGCTTGATTAGATCAAATCATGGCTGGGATGGCTGTGTAAGAGAAAGTTCTTGATCTCCTTCCTTTCACGTGTGTTATCTTTGGAATTCTCTTTGTGAAGATGTGTTATCTCAAACCTTATTTTTGTTCAACTTCCAACCTTGAGAACAAGGTTGTTTTGGGGTTAATAGGGTAACTGACGGTGGTTCCAGCTTAATAGGTGATGGTTAGGGGTAACCGACATCGTTCAAGGTGGGATTTCCTAGGTTTACTAAACTAGGGAGATCCTCTTGATTCCCTCGGATCTCGTGTTGTTAACCTGTGGATTAGAATGTGAGCTTCTTGTAAGCATGCGGGAATGTGGTTAGAGGAAATGTAGGCATTGATTTTTTATGGTTTGGGTAAGTCTTAGTTAGTTATGGAAACTTACTAAGAATGATTCTTAGGTTGAGTTGGCTTGGTGAGGTGTCTAAGTGAGCTGTATGTGTGGGTATTATTTAAAATGAGATATTTAAATAACAAATATAGTGAGGATAATGAATTAAATTAATTAAATTAATATTAGTAGTGTGAAAGGGGCCATGGTTAGGTAAATGTGATGAAGGGTGCTTATTTTTTGAGGGACTAAAGGGGAGTGTGACATAATTTTATTGTCTACATTTCGCCCCTTTTTATTGCATAGCTTGTATTGGTAAGTGACTCTAACAAAAATCAGATGTGGTTTCCCCATGTGTGGGTGAAGGTGATCCCCCTCAAACCAGGAACTGACAAGGCAACGAGCAGAATCGGTGAGTGGTTTGATAAAAGGTAAATGTGAGGGAAAGGTAGGTGGGCATAGGGAAAAAAGGGTAAAAGGTCTACTCGGGCCATTCTAGGTAATGGGTCAGGGTCAAAGGTAGCAATAATCAAATGCACGCACACGTATAAACTGTAGCACACTACCAGGTTAAAGAGTAGGACAAATCTACATCGTTTAAGGTCGATAGGTTTATCCAAACGAGGTTGAAGTGATTATGGTATCCAAGGTATAGAATATGGTTAGGAAACACGACGTAGGTTAGGTGCAAGAACGTTTAGGTATGTTCTGGTACACCAAAGGTAGGGTCAGGATAAATGGTCACAACAATGGGCTAGGTAAGGTCATTAGGTCAACAAAAAAGGTAACAGTGCCACAAGGTATAGTGAGCACATGAGGTCAAAGGTCACTAGCGATGGTCAAGGTCCAAATATCTAGATCATGACACAGGTAACACCAAGGTTGGGGTAAATGGGTAGGGTAAAGGTGGGGTGGGGTAAATGATCAGGGTGAAGGATGGGTGGGGCAAAAAGGGAGGTAGGGGTAGAGTAAAGATTAAAATGTAGGGAAATGTATAGTTGATGGTGACTAATGCCAGTCATGGATAAATGACGTTGGGAGAGGGAAACTGACGATGGTTAGGTAAGGCACGCGACCGATGCCAATCAAGGGTAACTGACATCGGTTAGGTCAGGTTTGTTATTAAAAAAAATCTGCATGTTTTGTTATTCATTTGTTATTGTGTAAAGTGATAAAATGACAAAAAATAGAGAAAAGAGAGAAAAGTGTTCGGACGAAACAAAATAGTGAGCTGGTAGTGTGATTTGACGAGGGATTGATTGGTGAGTAGCAGGTAAATGGGATAAGGGAGAGAGTTTTGATTGGTCTGAGGTTGCGAGTAGCTATTCAGTGATGGTAGAGGCTAGAGATGGATCGGGTGGGCCACTGGTATAGTGGCTAGACAAGCCATCGAGAAGGCAGTAGTGCAACAAGGTAAGCACTCTACTCGTTGTTGATTTGGTAGATTAGAGGATTATTGTAGTGTTGGTTTAGGTTTTGTTTTGTTTTTTGGTTTTGTGGGAGGGTAAAAATGGAATTTGTGAATGGGGGGAATATTTGGTAAAAGGAGGAATGGGGAGGATATTAAATAGTATAGGTGGGATGGGTAGAGGTCCAGCATTAGTTTAGGTCATTATAGGTGGGGGAAAAGGGGCAGGGGAGGTTTTTAAAAAAGGGGGGTTTTTGGAAGTCACGGGTTTTTTCGCGATAGTGTCCAGCGTCAGTCAAGTGTTGTTGGCATCTATTAGGTGGAACTAGTATCGGTCACTAAATAGGTGACTGATGCCGGTTAAGGGGTAACCGTGGTAGGTAAGGGTGAACCAGTATCGATCACCAAATAGGTGACTGGTGCTAGTGAAAGGGTGACTGAGGTCGGTTAGGATGAAGTAGTACCAGTCAGATTAGTGGGCACAAGGGTCCAAAAGTGATGTGAGCTAGGTGGTTAAGATGGGTAGGGTGAAAATAAGGTGTAGTAAAATGATAATTGGTGAATAGGGATTGATACAGGTAAATTAATGTTGTATTTGTATTTGATGCAGGGGAGAGTGCAGTTCCATATGCGGGATAGGGTTCCGCCACTACTAGTGACAGTGCGTGGCGTAGCAACCCCATTGGAGCTGCAGCATGTGGAGGCAATGGGTTTGAGTGGGGTTCATAGCTACAAACATGTTGTTTGGCAGCCCAACTTGATGGTCACGCTCATCGATAGATGGGACTTCGTGACCAACACATTCCACTTACCGATTGGTGGGATGACTATCACCTTGGAGGACGTGTTTTAGATTCTTTGGTTACCCATATTGGGTTTCCCAGGTGTATTCTATCTTCTCTGAGGCCTCAGAGGAGTTTATTGTGACTATTTTTGGCAAGGAGGTAGCTGATTTGAGATTCCATAGCGCCAGCTTGAGCTATGGAGAGATGTACCTAGCCCATCGGGAGCAGACGAGGCTAGTGGTCCTGTTGATGGAGGCAGTGTGCTACTATGCACTACCAGATGTAGAGGGTGGATGATTTCCTCGATCACTAATGGGGGTACTCCATGACAAGATGGTGCATGAGACCCGCTTTGCCTAGGCGCCAACATTCTTGGTGTAGCTATAGAGAGAGTTGTGGGTATATGGGTGGTTACGCAGGTTTAGCCTGTGTTGTACATTTATACTGCACTGCTGGGCCTACAAGCACATAGTTTGTGTGTGGCCTATAGGGATGCCCCGAGAAGATGCATTCCTACCTAGATTTGTGTGGGTGGGGTACAAGATATTGGTGCCAGTGATAGGAGAGCGGAGATTGGATAGGCCGACACATGATGCGGCCCATTTTTACAGTTTTTGGAGGGATTTTCCTGAGTGGACATTATATGGAGGCCATATGTGGGATTCCCCTCATATAGACATATGCATGAGGAGCTAGCTAAGCTCCAGCTAGAGACGTGGATATAGGGTTGCCATGCTGAGGAGGATGAGATGATCCCGGTAGACAGAGTCCAACAACAGTTCGGGCTAGTACAGGACATTCCTCCGCCCTTCCCTCAGTATCGAGAGAGATGATGTTGAGAGGCCCTTACCTCTACCACGGCCTACAGTGCCCACAAGGGAGGAGGAGCATCTAGTGGATTGGTGGATAGATGACGTTGGATTTACAGATAGGTACAGGTAGTGGTTGGTGCACTCAGTTACGAGCCATATCCACCTAGACCGGGGCAGGAAGACATAGTTACCATTATAGTGCAGAGATATGCCCCTATAAGAGGTAGGTAGCTACACTAATTACCCAGTTGGGTATACTACAGACATAGCTGGAGGGCTTCTGAGGTAGAGGTAGCAGAGCTACATGTATAGGTGGCTAGTCTGCAGATCTCAGATGGCTAGTAAAGGAAATGTAGATGGAGAGGAGGGAGATGGTCAGGTGGAAGCCTTACAGGCTCAGGTGGCAGGTTTACAGGGCCAGTTGGCCATAGTCCAGGCACAAATTGGGGTCTTACAAGCCTAGATATAGGCACAGGGGTAGGGGGCATCACCACAGACACTAAGAGAAGGTCCCAGTTCACAGGTAGGTGTAGGGTAGGGTACTGTAGGGTAGGTACAAGGGCTGAGACCTATGGGACCACCACAAACCATGCCTTTATCTAGGTTAGGAGATTCCCTAGGTGTGGAAAGATACTATTAGGACCATCTTATGGCATCTGGGATAGATTTCATATCCTATGCCGAGTACAGGGCACAACAGGCATTTAGTGAGAGGATGAGATCCTGCACTCATAGTGTGGAGAGCCCAGGAGGTTAGCAAGCTCCAAGGCCTGATTAGGGAGAGGCCACCAGTGCATGGAGACCAGCTCTAGGTGAGGTGCGAGCAGGGACAAATGAGGCCAAGGGTACAGGTGACACAGAGATGGAGCACATTCGGTGAGATGCCTAATATGCGGGTACCTAGTTTTTGATGTATGATAGCTATTCTTTGAGATATATATACCGACCTACGTGCCAAATATAGTTTTATTTTTTATCACACACCGGCCTGCGTGCCAAATATAGTGAGGATGTATGAGTGATTTGTATATTTCGAGTATATACTGGCATGTGTGCCAAAGATATTTTATATTATTTCATTATTATTTTTTGTATATATGAGACCAGCCTACATGCTAATGACATTTTGTATTGTATATCAGCCTACGTGCCAACATTTTTGAGGTAATGGACATGATGAGATAGCCATGTGAATTTGAGATACACATTTATTTATTTATATGATGAGATACATGGTATTTTTTTATTTGTTGATGTGCTTATGAGATTTTGATTTATGGCTTGTGTTAGATGAGATATGGATTTGTTTTTTGGATATGGATGGAAATTAGGTGAGTTATTCATGGTGGAGTCAAGTCAGTTTAGGAATGTATCGAGTCAGGTTGATTTAGGTATGGTTGAGTCAGGTCAATTTAGGCATGGTTGAGTCAGGTTATAGGCATGGATTGAGTTAGGTCAATTTAGGCATGGTTGAGAAAGTTTATACACATGTTTAAGTCAGGTTATAGGCATGGATTGAGTCAGGTCAATTTAGGCATGGTTGAGTTAGGTTTTTTAGGCATGGTTGTGTTGAAAGTAGGCGAGGTTTTGATTCATTATTTTTTGCAATGAATGATACTAGGGTTCATATGTGAGATGTGGTATAATATATGCATAGTGATGATAGAGAAATGGTAGGCATAATAAATGTATGTTGTGATAATGTTTAAAATATGAAAAAAACTTGTTATGTATGTGGTTTAATTTCCAATGTTGGATATAAAAGGGAAATGAAGTTAGGTGTGATGTAATGTTAGGCACATAGAAGATGAATTATTGAGGGTAGAGGATGCCCGAGCTAACCTCCAAGGGCCCCATGTCCTCAGAGTGCTACCTACATAGTCCTGATGAAAAGGGACCTTAGGCCGATGTAGTTATCCCATGAGCTAGGGAAGAATATGAGGAGGTATGAAAAAGAGGTGGTAAGTTTTTGTGCATGTTATAGGTTTAGATTTTTTAGGTGTGGGTAGATTATAGTAAAGTGATGTAGGTGGGTTTGAGTGTGGCACAAGAATAAGGTTATCCCAAAAGTAAGCGTCAAGGACCAAGTCCTGTGTAAGGTAATCAAAATGTAAACAAATATGGTTAAAAGATAAAAGGGCGGTAATAAAGCCACCTGATTGGGTAGGATCATACTGAGTAGATCATACCTTAGTGGAGGTGATGAACGTAAGACCCTAAAGACATTACATGATGGACTATTCTATAGTGAAAATTAATCACGTGATCACCAAAGTTTAAGTTCCAAGAAGTCCCTTGAGGCAGTAGGAAATGAGAGTGGGCATGGTTCAAAAAAGTGAAGATTAGGTAATTTGTATATGGTGTAGGTAGCATGCGTTTCAAGCAAGAGAACCTAGCTCACAATGGGCAAGTCCATGACAAAAAGGTTGAGTGTTTTGACTTATAGTTGAGATACAAAATTGAACTCCTTGAGGTCTTTGTGAAGCGGATCGATGTGGTAAGCTTCGAATGCTCACATTATTTTTTGTTTTTTTGTTTTTTGTTTTTTGTAAGAGCTTTACATAGTTTTCCTTCGAGGGAGAAGTAAAATTTATAGCAAAATTTTTCAAGAGGAAGATACCCTTTTTGAGGGAGTCATATTTTTATTAGAAGTTTGACTCAAGGAGTTTTGTCCCATGTGAGGTCTTTGCAATCATGGACAAGACCAAGGTGAAGGATAGGACTCTTGTTCAAAAGGTAAGGAGAAATGACCATGGGATCTCATCTAAAGGTAGAAAAAAAGTGTCCATTAGAATCATGCTATGTGCAACACCATGGTACACATATTCAAAAGAAGATAACTAGTGATGGGAACTCACATGATTCTTGTTTAATCATTAATGAGGTGTATGAAGTGAATAGTGCTCAAGGGACAAGCATGCAAAGAGATAAAAGGTGAGGTAGGATAATAAGTCAACAATAGAATGGTCAAAGATGCAAGGTGTTTAAGGGCTCAAGTTTGGGTTTACCATCAAGTGAAGATAAAAAATAAGCTCCTGATCCATAGGTATGAGTTATGATGTATGGTCCAAGCCAATTAGGAGAAAATTTCTCTCGTTTAATTTTTTCTACTTTGGTTATGTATTGATTTTCTTTCAGGAGAAGGTCACCAAGCTAGAAGGTTTGTTCATGAACACATTTTTCATAGGCACGTTTGATACATTTTTGGTAAAATTGAAGGTGATCCAGAGCATTAAGATGACATTCGTCTAATAACTCTAGTTGTGCTAAACAATCCTGACAAAATTCATCATCATTGAGCATGTCATGAAGAGAAATACAGAGTGAGGGGATCTAGACTTTGAGAGGTAGAATTTCCTCTTTACCATAGACTAGAGAAAAGGGTGTGGCCACAGTGGAAGTGTGAATACTAGTGCAGTATGCCCATAGGGAGAAAGGAATGTGTGTATGTCAATCCTTCCCAGTATCATCAACCAATTTCATAAGAATTTTGTTTAAGATTTTTTTATTAGATTCAGATTGGCCATTGGTTTGTGGGTAATGAGGTGATGAGAAACTAAGCTAAATGTCGAAAGTGTCATTAAGTTTTTGCAATGTTTTTTTTTGAATTGTTTTCCATTGTCAGTGCTGAGGCGATGAGGAACACCAAAGTGACACATGATATGGTGGTTAATAAAATCACATATTTTCTTAGATTTCATGGAGATGAGTGGTATGTCTTCCACCCATTTTGTATAGTATTCAGTAGCAATGATGATCCATTGATGGCGTTGGGATGAATGAGGATTGATTTCTCCGACAAGATCCAAACCCCATTGAGAGAACGACCAAAGGTCACAAGTGACTTGTAAGGCATGGCTGGGTGTATGATGAATATTGTAATGTTGTTGGCATTTTACATAATATTTGATGTAGTCACAACAATCATGGCTAAGGTTCGGCTAGTAATAGCCTAGGTGAACAATACGTTTAGCAACAGCAAGGCCACTGAAGTGACCTCCACATATGCCATCATGAACCTCCTTAATGGTATAAGGAATTTCAGAACTTGTGAGGCATCATAAGAGAATACCATCAAAGCCACACTTATAGAGGAGTCCCCCCAAGATGGTGTAATGAGAAACCTTTTTAAGGAAGGAGTGTTGTCCTTTATGGGTTAGATCAGGAGGTAAGATGGAGAGAGAAAGGTAGTCGGAGTATTGTTTATAACAAAGGTCACTCGGGTCAGGGGTGGTGGTTCTAATCAAGTAAACATATTGAGGTAAATAAGAAGTTAATTGGAGTCATTGTACGGTGACAAAGATTATAGAATTGGTAGGTGAAGTGGGCATTTGGGAAGCTAAGCAGGCCATGGTATCTGTAAATTTGTTGGTTGAACGTGGGATGGTTTGAAAGGTGTAATAGTCAAAGGTGGTCAAAAGTATGTCTACATGATGTTTATACTTTTGAATTATCTCATTAAAAAATTTGTACATACCATTGACTTGGTTTATGACCAACTGAGAATCACCAAAGATGTTGATTGATTTGACATCTAGGGCGTAGGTGGCTTGGAGACCTAGTATGAGCACTTCTTATTTAGTAATATTATTGGTATATTCAAAATCTAATTTGAAAGACAAAGGAATGGGTTCACCATCAAGAGGAATGAGGATAATACAAGCCCCGCCCCCATGCTGACACTTGGAACCATTTAAAAAGAGTGTCATTTGGTAAGGAGGTTCGTCCAGGAAAAGGGTAGCAATTGACTCGTCTGGAAAGTTAAAATTAGAGGGTTGATCCCCAGAAATAGGTGTGTTGGCCAATTGGTTAGTGATAGCTTGGCCCTTGATGGACTTTTGATGAATGAATTCGAGGTCCAGATCAGCTAAAAGCATAAGCCATCATGCGGCCCACTAATTTTGATAAGGTTTTCCGTACATGAAGTGTAAGAGGTCAGTGTTGGTCACAACATAGGTTTTGTGGTTGAGTAGGTAATGATGGAGTTTAGTGGAAATGAAAACTAAGGCTAAGAAAAGTTTTTTGGGATGGTTTTATCAGGTTTCATAGTCCAAAAGAGTACAACTTATGTAATAAACCACCTTCTCCCTATGTTGTTCATCACAATGAGCGAGCATGGCTCCCAAGGAGTGATCGGTAGCAGATATGTATAGGTAAAAAGGGTTTATCATCTTTAGGTGGGATGAGTACGGGTGGATGGAGAAGGTATTGTTTTAAGGCCTCAAAAGCTTTGTGGTAGTCATAATCCCATTTAAAGGAGACATCCTTCTTGAGCAGATGATGAAATGGTTGACACTGATCTGATAATTGTGAAATGAAATGATGAATGGACTGCAACTTACCTTGTAGGCTATGGAGTTGTCGAAGGTTAGTAGACGGAGACATTTTGAGAATGGCCTTGAATTTAGTAGGGTCAACTTCTATACCATGGAGTGAAACAATAAATCCTAGGAGCTTACCTAAGAGAACCACAAAGACGCACTTCTTAGGCTGAAGGTTGACGCAATATTTAATGAGATGGTCAAAGATGGTTTTGAGGACAGTTAGGTGATCAGAGAAGTGTTTAGATTTAGACAAGAGATCATCCATGTAATTTTCCAATATGTGATACATGATGTCACGGAAGATGTAAGTCATAGCCAGTTGATATGTGGCACTAGCATTTTTAAGGTCAAAAGGCATGACTCGATAGAAGAAGGTCCCCCAAGGGGTGATGAATGAGGTTTTGCTTTGATCCTCTGGGGCAAGAAGGATTTGGTTATAACCCAAGAAGCCATACATGAGTGGTATCATCTCATGGCCAGCAGTAAGGTCAACCAGCTGGTCAATACCAGGTAAGGGAAAGTAATCTTTTGAGCAAGCTAGGTTGAGGTCACGAAATTCCATGTAAATATGAAGTCCCCCTATTTCTTTAGTGATAGGGACAATGTTATAAATCCAATGAGGATAATCAATGGGTAATATGAAGGAAACATAAAGAAGGCGCTGAAGTTCTTCTTTGATGAGAAGAACAATACGAGGGTGCACTTTCCTTAGCTTTTGTTTGATGGGTTTGGCATCAGGAATGGTTATGATATTGTGGACCACTATGGTGGGGTCAATATTGGGCATGTCTACGTAAGACCAAGTGAAAGTGTGGTTATGATCTCTGAGAAAATAAGTGATGAATTCCTATTCGGTAACATCTAAAGATTGTCTGATCTTTAGGATGTGCGGGTCATCTTGAGTATGAATGTTGATCTCGATAGTCAATTCATTCAACATGGTTTACTTCTCAGAAGGTAACGACTAATGAATATATGAGTCTTCTGCACCAAGGTAGGTGAGTATGGATTCATCATCCTAACGTTAAACAATGTTAATTGAAAGTGTATCATCATTGATCATTTCAGGATGTAGGAATGGAACAGTGGAAGGGGCCTCGCCCTTGCATTGATAAGTCAGAGGCCCCAAGGAAATGGTGTTTATGAAAAATAAAGTTAGGAGGGATAGATTTAGGATCCATTGACTCTATCGGTGAAGGTGGTGATGAAGGTGGAGCAGGTGAAGAAGGTGTAGAAGAGCTAGTTTCCTTAATGATTTCAATGTGGGCCTATTTGGTAGGTGGTTCAGGAAAGCTGATACCACTACGGTTGTTATGTTTACGGGTGGTACATGGAATAAAGGTATGGAAACCTTGCTCGTAAAACCCAAAACCAAAACCCTTTCACACACATTGGTGTAGGAAGGTGTGGGTGAAATGGAAATTAGTAAGTGATTGGAGTTCAGCAAAAAATGGGTAGGTTTGTGGCGGTGGTGCGGGTGTGTAAGTGGTAGTATCAAGTCCCCCATAGGTGAGAATAGTATGAAGGTAAGGAGGACCATAAAGGATATGTTCTCCTATATGGTGATCATAATGTGGGTGTTGGTGAAGGCTTCCGTACTCTTGTGGAGTAAGGAATGTGTTGAAACTATATAAGTAGTATTCCCCAGAGCAAGGCATTCAAAAACACCTTCCAAGGGATCCGTGGTTGGGATGTAGGTAGCTGGTATGGATAAAGTGTTAGAGGTCAATGCTGAGGTAGAGTTAATGGATTGGGAAGCTGATGGGTCAGCTGTGGAGGTTATGGTAGTAGTAGGAATGGAGGAGGTCTGTGTAGTAGAGTCAGCAGCTATACTGGTAGGTGGAGGTGTAGGTGAAGAAGTAGTGGTTATGGAGGTAGATGGCTTAATAGGTATGAGCACATCATTGGGTTAGTAAAGTATGTTGTAGGTTTTGAAAGGTGAGGGGTCATCTGGAATGGTATAAGTGTGTCCTTAGTGTTCAAACTTTACACAACGATGCAAACTGGAAGGAACACAACCCATGACATGGATCCAAGGTCTGCCAAGTAATAGGTTATATTGGAATTCCCCTACAAAAACATAAAATAATTTTGGAACACTTTGGGGGCCCATGCAAATGTGGAGGGTGAAAGTGCCTAGTGTAGAGGTGATAGTGTCATTTAATGAACGCAACATGACCAGATGTTTATGCGTGTAATTTTTAGGTATGTGCATTTGAACGAATGCATGGGATGAAATGATGTTAATGCTAGTGCCCCCATCAATCATCACATAGAATACTCGTATGTCATAGATGTGG
The DNA here is from genome assembly GCA_019776745.2 of Taxus chinensis. Lineage (NCBI taxonomy): Eukaryota > Viridiplantae > Streptophyta > Pinopsida > Cupressales > Taxaceae > Taxus > Taxus chinensis. Next base: position 489,399,090 of record CM034149.1, on the reverse strand, counting down.
ACAGAGATGAAGAGGGCTAGGTCTGGGTCATCTTTTTGGTGTGGTGTGATCTCTTCCTTTGAGGAGATAAGGGAGACCACTTGGTGAATAGGGTGGGGTGAAGATGAAGGTGGTAATTTGGTGAGAGAGGCTACATGATGGGATGTGATAATGGAGGTCATGTGTGTAGGGTCATTGGGTAAAACCTCAATAGATTGAAAAACCTCCATGAGAGCTTGATGATGGGATTTTGAGGTTTGGATGAGGTCATATAGGGACATTTTGAGGGGAGATTGATGTAATTGTTTGAGCATGGTGTGATGTATGACGCCATTAGAAATTGGGTACATGGGGCCGCAGATAGTGATTTTAGGTATGGGTGTAGATGGTATGTTGGGTATAGGATTGGTTGGTGGGTCAATTGCCTTTTCTTTACCCTTATCCTTCTGAGCATGTGTAGTGATGTGTATCATGTTGATCAGAGCAAAGTTGGAAATGGAGAAGGTGTAGGGTTAGTGGTATAATGACACATCAGGAAAAAACCTACTGAAGGAGAAAAACCCTGTGAGGTGAGTTGGACACAATGACATTTGGGTGGTGGCGTGGCAAGTTATATGATGCGAACCATGTTAATTTCAAATCTTGCGGGTGGATCTAGGAGCTGTGAGGGTGGATTTTGTGGTTATTGAGTGGGTAGTGTGTGAATGGATGTTGGTGAAGTAGGATCCTCATTGAGAAGGTTGTCGTCGTCAAAGTTGGTTTTTGGTGGACATAATTGAGAAGGATAGTTTTCAAGGCCTTTCATTTCTCCACATCATGTCGTGGCACATGATGGTATGTGTAAATTTTAGTGTCATCAAACCATTTCATCTTGGGTTTGAGGGGGTCATAATGTCTGAGTGGCGGTAATGTGATGATAGAATTATCCAAGAGGTTGGTTAAAATTTTGGCATAGGACCCTACTAGTGGATCGTAATAGGAAGTGAATGTGGGTTTGGGTGTAGGTGTGGTTGATTTTCGAGGAAGGGTCTTTGGAAGAGGAGTGGGTCGAGCTATGAGTTCGGGTGTTGGAATTGTTTTGGGTATCAGTCATGTTGACTAATTTAGGGGTATAGTAGATGGACGGGTAGGAGGGTGTGTGGTTGTTTTGACTACCGTATTATGGGGTTTTGGAATTTTGTTTTTGGGTCACACCTTTTTGGGTAAAGGTGATATGGGTGTATGAGTTCTAGAAGGAAAATCAGATGGGGGAAGAGGGTGAGTTACCCATGGGGATAACGGGGTTGTTATGAAGGAAAATGATGTGAGTCTTGTTTGGGGTGTGAGAGACAGCGACTGAAGTGTAGTGGGTAGTGAAGCAATAACTAAGGGTATTGGAGGTATGGGTGGTAAAGATGTTGCAGGTGTTGGTGTAAGTCATGTTGGGCGTCTGGGGGGATTATAGGTTTGTGAGGAAAGAATGGGTTATTGTGTTTTTGGTTTATTGGTGGGTTAAGGTTTCTTGACCATGTGGGGAAATTGAGATCCTAAGACAGACGGGATAGGTGCAGGTGTAATTGGTGCACCCGGGGTATGAGGTTGATGGATTTGGGTTTTGTGTTTGGGTGTGGGAGTAGGTATGGTGTTGACTGTGGAGGATGTAGCTAAATTGAGTTTGATAGGTGGTTGAGTAAGGCTAGTAGTCGGGGTGACCCCTAAAGTGGTAATAGGTTTAGTCGATGATGATGTCATAGGAGTGGGTTTGGGTTTAGATATAGACTGGGCTATGGGTAACGATGTGGTCTGAGCTATGACAGCTTTCATGGAAGGATTTATGATAGAGATGGTTGTGTTCGGTTTGATTGGTCGAAATATTTGTGGGTAGATAGTGGAGGTATCAGCAAGGGACCCTTACATCTATGTTGAGACAGGAATCAGAAGACCCCCATAGTAAGGCTCTATCCACATAATCTAAGTGATCAACCAAAAATGAGAATGACACGTATGTAGGTGGATTTGATGAGGAAATAATGGAAATTCCCATAAAATGTGTCTTAGAGATGGGAAATTGGTTTGCTTCAGCTTCCGTGGGTAAGAGAGCCGAAAGTAGGTCTGTAGGATTTTGGGTAGCAGATGGAGAATGCTCACCAAGAGGCAATGGTATCTCAACTGGGTCTATGAGAGGAGATGATGGGTGCTCCTCTATGGGTGAAGGAGGTAATGGGTGCTCCTCTATGGGTGGAGGAGGTAATGTGGGTAAAGGTTCTCTAAGTGGAGAAGCCATGGGTGAGATGGTCTCGATGTTAGTGGAAGACTCTTTCGTAGGTGATGAAGGAGATGAAAGATGTTCCTCTGTGGGTGAAGGAATAGGGGAGGTTAGTTCTTATGCGGAAGGAGGATTTCCTCTATAGAAGGAATGTAATGTAATTGGGAGGTGACAAGTACGTCATTAAAGATAGCATGAACCTCATGGGTATGGGTATTGTGAGTTAAGGTCTCACCAGTTTGATCAGACGAAGGGGCATGGTTGGGAAACAGTTTCTTGAAGATGTGTAGGTTTTGGTTGGCAGGTGAATTAGGATTATCCATAGTTAACTCACCTTTCCTCGATCATTTCTTGGACAATATTCTTGAAAGTGATGATGTTGCCATCACTATGACCCCTTACTCGATGATAATTATAGAAATCATGTTTTTTATACCATGTGAGCATGGGGCAAGCAGGGTCAAAACCAGTATGTGGTTTTATAGGTGGAAGGGTGATGGCTCTAGCTTTGATAAGATTTTCTAAGATAAAAGAGTAAGGTTCCCCGACTGGGGTATATTTCCATTGCTCTCGTCTGAATTGAAAAGTCTAGACAGGTGAGAGATTAGATGAGGGGGTAGCTAGATTTGATGGATGTGCTGGGCCGGCCTTGAGTGCCACTACGTTAGCGATGCCCTTAGCTTTTGAATAATTGTTTTTTGGTTTTGAAGAAGAAGAGGTATCATTCCACTTGAATGCTAAATTTTATTGCGTAATTAGATTTTCTTCTCTTCGATGGCCCAATCTCTAACTTTCTGTGCCATAGTGAATGCTTCATTGAATGTTTGGAAGGTTTAGACTTGCAAGGTTGGTGAGATATGTCTAGCACAAGCCCACATGAAGAGCTCGATGAGTTCTGTTTGGGGCAGTTGGAAGGTGAGTTGGTTGATCAAGCTACGCCAACGAGCAACAAAATCTGTGATAGATTTGTCCTCATACTGATGCGTGGAGTATAGATCGGTCATGGTAACCTTCATGACGATATTGATAGAGAAATGATCCAAGAAGGCTTGGGCTACCTGATTGAATGAGAATATGGAGTGTCTAGGTAACCCACTATACCAATCTAATGTAGGTCTAGTGAGGGACATGGGAAAGGTTCTCAAGAGCAAGGCATCATCATGAGTGATCAGATAACACCCATGTTTGAACGACCGCAAATGTTGATGTGTCTTTCTTTGCTATTGAAATGATTGAATTTAGGCATTTCCCAATGCACAGGGTATGAGTGGATAGGAATGGATGGGTGGATGGGCTCGTTGTAAATCTCGTCATAGGTGAGAGTGTTGTGGGAGCCTGAAACTGATGCCTCCAATGTCTGCATCTTTTCCAACATCAATTTAATTAGGTCGTTGGTGGATTGTGATGATTGGGTTCCTCCTATGGCTTGAGAGGGTTGGTTTTGGGCATATAATAGGGGTGGCACTCCAGTGTATGGGGCTGCCATGTAGTTTGATTGATAAGAAGGAAGTGACATAGGGGGCATGTACCCAGAGTGAATAATGGATGACATGGGAGGTATTGGTAATATGTATAGGGAGGTGGAAGGGTTGTGGTAACCCTAGTGACAATAGGGGCTAATGATTGTGGAATGGAAAGGACCATGTTCTGAAATGGGGTAGGAGTCACCAACATGGGAGGTGGTAATGTAACTACGGGTATGTGTGAGACATTAGGGGTGAATGAGGTTGTGCTTGGGGTAGTTGAGGAGGGTATGGTGGATGTAATAGGTGTCACAGAGATGGCAGATACGGTAGTCATAGTGGGTATAGGACCTAGTTGCGAAAGGACTGGGGGTAAGGTAGATGCAGGAAGCACTAAGCTAGATGGGGCTGATGCAGGAGTGGGAACGAGAGTCGAGGGGATAGATACAGGCATGTCGTATATCAACTGACCCGAGGCATCTCAAGTGGATGAATGGGAAAGGTAAAACTACAAAGTGGCAGGGTTTTGGTCAAGGAGTCATGCAAACTCCTCATCTCCGGTAGCGATAGTAATAGGTTGGATGGGATCCATGGCTGGTGATAAAATGGAAGGTGGTGAAGGACTAGGTGGGAGTGGTTGACAACTAGCATGAAATATGAGTGTGCTTGCTTGTCTTCGGGTCAGCACCATGTGAACCAGTACTGATCAGGTAGGGCTGCTTCTCTGTAAATGACATAGAGAATAGCAGGAACAGGTGAATCTAGCGGAAAAAAGTGGATTAGGTACCAAATGATGGTTGGAATGTGAAACAAGCTAACCTATGCCGGTTAAGGAAAACTGATGCCGGTCAGGGGTAACCACTGCTGGTCACTGTAGAAACTGGTCAGTGAGAGTAAAACTAGGCAGAAGGTCAAATTATGACAGGTATGCCAAATCTAATGGTGTTTTACAGTGTCAATGAGAATGATGGTAGTGATAGGGACTGTGAAAAGTGGAAGAAAATGAATAAAATGTCCTTTTGGGTAGGTTAACAAAAGGACCTGGAACCAACGTCGGTTGGGTATAACTGATGATTGTAAGAGGGTAACTGATGACGGTTACTGTGAAATTGAAACAGTGATGAAAGATAAGTGGTTGTGAATTAAAATTTGATGTAGAATCAGACCCAAAGTTATGAGAATGATGAGGATATGGACTAGACACACTCAGGTGAAGCCAAAATACACCATCTATGATGAGGAGCGTGTAAGGATGAACAAAAAAAAAATGAAAAACATGATCTCTCACCTCAGAATGCAAGCCAAGAAAAAACACTAAGAAAAATGTGATCCTATGAGTGCCCTTTTCTATTATGTTTGTTTAGCTTAGTCTATTTATGGACTGACACATGAGTTGTGAAATAGATATTTTTGGTGAGGATGGCTTCCTACAAAGAAGGAGATGTAAAAGGTGAGGTTTCAGGTATCTTATGGTTGGGGAAATCTTCACTCTGAAGTATGACTCGACAGAGTAGTGAGCTGGGTGCCCATTATACCGTGATCGTGTGATCACCTAGAGCTTCTTCTAGGTAGGATGTTGTTTAAGAATGTGTATATTTGAATTTTTTGTGAGGCTTGGTAAGACTCAAAGAAAGAAAAAAGGAAAGAAGTGCTTTTCTATGATTCGTTTGTCAACCATCAGTTGGTCATGACTTCCAGCATATAGGCTGCCCTCAATTAATGTGAGCTAATGCGATAAATCAAAATGCAATGCACTTATTTTTAAGCCCATTGGATGACATAAAGAGATGAAGAGGAAGAGGGATGCTCTTTCACTACAATGCAGAAAACATGAAGAAATGGTTCTGTTTTAATTACACCAAAATAATGGTTCCCTTTAGAGAAAATAGAAAGAAAAGGTGGGTTACCAAGGAATAAGATTAATGTGTATGATCTTTTCAGAAGGGATTTAAATAACACACAAATTTTCCTAGGAATGAATCAAATGCAAGGAACCCTGGATGGCTCCCACCGAGGCATGCGAAAATGTTTCACCTAATTCTACATCGATTCTTTGAAGTATTGATGAAAAATAGGGTAACGGACGTAGGAGGAATACCTGTTCAAATGCTGGTTGATGGGTTATTGTGTGCATATGACTTTTGAATCCACATCTAATTGTGAGAACTTCATTTTGGCAAGGAGCAACTACCTGTAACAAAAAGTAATACCACCAGAAGGAATTAAACAATATATGCAGTGAACTGCCTAGCGTATGATAGATCAGGGAAGTGTGAAACTTCCTAGATGGCTGTTAGTCCACTGTTTTAAGCAATTTAATGCTGTAAAAAATGTAAATCCTATTGTACTTTGAAATAATTTAGGTGTCTCACTTAAAACACAATAAGAAATAGATTTAATCTAATAGGCTAGGCTAGAATAGGATCCAAAGGTCGAGTAACTGGTTCTGGGTCTCTATAGGTCTTACAAAGGTCTCAGGTAGATCACAAATGAATGAGGATGAATGAGAATTAGGTGGATAGGTCACTATTATGGGTTGTATGGGAAAATATAGAGACCAATGTCGGTTAAGGGTAATTGATGGCAGTTAGGTATAACCAGTGTCGGTTACTATGGAAATCTGGGAATTCCATAGAACAAGCTTTGGGTCTCCTTTGTGATTGCACAAAGGATTTTGGTTGGTCAAAATGATGTATTGGGTTATTTAGGTAGGATTTGGTGGAGTTTTAATGGGTACATGGAGGTGGAATTGTTGGAGAAGGTCAATAGGTGGCTTGGTAAATAATGGATGATAAAATAGTGATGAAATGAAATAAACCAGAGAAGTATGAAATTATACTTACTTGGATTCTTGTCCTGGATGCCTTTGAGTGAGGGATGGAGGTGCTGATGAGAGGTTTGAAGGCTGCAAGTGATCACCAACTGAAAGAAAGCTTCTGTATGAGCTGCATGTACATTCCTCTTTTCTTGGTTAGATCATAGCATGGATGGGATGGTTGTGCAAGAGAAAGTGATTGATCTCCTTCTTTTCATAGGTGTTCTCTTTGGACTTCACTCTCAGAAGATGTGTTATCTCTTTGAGATGTGTTAATGCTCGCCAAACTTATTTTTTTTCAACTTCCAACCTTGAGAATAAGGTTGTTTTGGGTTTAAAAGGGTAACCGACGGCGGTTCTGGCTTAACCGGTGACGGTTAGGGGTAACCAACGTCGGTCAAGGTGGGATTTTCTAGGTTTACTAGACTAGGGAGATCCCCTTGATTTCCTCGGATCACGTGCCATTAACGCATAGAGTAGACTGGGAGCTTCTTGTAAGCATGTGGGAATGTGGTTAGAGGGAATGTAGGAATTTATTTTTTAGGGTTTGGGTAAGTCTTAGTTAGTTATGGCAACTTGCTAAGAATAGGTCTTAGGTTGAGTTGGCTTGTTGAGGTGTCTAAGTGAATTGTATGTGTGGGTAATATTTAAAATAAGATATTTAAATAATAAATATAGTGAGGACAATGAAATGAATTAAATGAAATTATTGTTAGTAGGGTGAAAGGGGCCATGGTTAGGTTAATTTGATGAAGGGTGCTTATTTGTCGAGGGACCAAAGGGGAGTGTGACCTAATTTTAGTGTCTATAGATGGAACCAATGTGGGTCGTATCAAGGTTTTTTGTACCAAGTTTGGGGCATAAACGATAAGTTAATAGCAGTTTATGGAAAAATAGGATTGGCGCATCCCAGGCTGCACGAGAACACGCGGGATAGTCTAGCCCAAAAAATTTCAATTTCACTGCATGAGAAAGAAATTTAGATTATTGTGGAGATGGTGGAAAAAAATGTCTGAGACAATGAGACCTAAAAAATCCAAAATAGCCACAAGTAAGGGAAATGCGGAAAAGGTAGATGTTTTTGTCCCACATGGTTTGTGGGATAGTTGGGACAAGCATAAGTGTGGGCTCCAAAAATTTGAAATCACTGCACTTAAAGCAAAGTGGGTGGAGTGGAAGTCAACAACCCGCATGGCAAAGTCAATGGAAGACGCGCGGGACAAAAAATCCTGAATTGGGTGCTGTGAAAGAAGGATGCCTTGACAGTCCAAGTATCATGGGGATTTGAGTTCCCCGTGGAGGTAAAATTATGACATGCCAAAGGAAATAAATATGGATGCAGATAAGGTGGACTTGGGAGGCCTGGAAAGTTCGAGTACCACAGGTACATGAGTTCCCTGAAAACCCACATTCTTGCAGTACAAAAAGAAAGTCAACGCTTGACCCCTTAACTTCAAATGGTCATAAATTTTGACCCAATGCTCCAAGAAATTAAATTCCAAGTCCCGTTAAAGGTAAGAAATCCCTAGCAAACTCAAAATGGTTTCTTGCACTGAGAAAACCATAACTTTTCCAATTCTCAATGAAATCACACAAAATTGATCTCATTGGAATCATGATTCTGAGACCACTGAACAAAAACCAAGAAAAGAAGAAATTAATGAAGTTTTGATGCCAAATTTTATGAAAACGTGGCCTGATTTAGAACAATGTTTTACTTGGTGTTTGGGATGCATTTAATGAAGCATGAACATACATTTTTTACTGCTACAAGTCATAAGACATCATGGGGATACTTTTGCTAGTAACATACTATCATTTCACTCTATTTATGAAATATTTTAGGTGGTTTAAAAATGGATTTCTTGATTTTCATCCTCTCTCTTCCAAAACTCTATAAATTAGAGTTTTTGGCTTATTGTGAAAAGAATAGTTTTTGAGTAGCAAAAATATTTCATTTTCATTTTAGGAAGCCAATTTGTTGCAGACCCTTTTAGTAGAATCCTTGCATGGTGATCCTGGAATTTACCTTGTAATATATTGAACTGTGTATATCATGAAGCAATAGATGCAATTTTGTGGTTGTATCATCCCTAGTTGTGTTGTTTGAATTCTTCTTGTCCCTTCAACCTTATTACAAATATATTGTGTCTATCTTATTCTCTAGCAGGGATCCATTAACATTGTGTTTATCTGAAATATGTTGTGAATATAGTTGCTAGACCGTGGAGAACTATTATCACTCACTCTAGTATGCACTTCACTTTAATTTTTCACACATTGGAAAGATATTCTCATTCCCTCCTTTTCTGTTGTATCACCATTGTTAGTGTATGCTTTACTTTCATGCACTCTCTCCCCTTGGTATATTGGAAAATTAGATTAGGATAAGATATTTTTTTCTCTATTAGAGTAGATTGTGGGAGGTAGTTTAGGAGTAAGAAAAATATTTCTCTAGAGGTCTATCTAAAGTAGCAAGTCCCACAACTTGGATATAACACCCATATTAGCTAATCACATAGTGAGCTCAAGCATATAAGCTTGTGAAAATCTAAGGGTGTTGTGATTCATTGATAACAATCTTGATTAAAGTCCTTGTATTATAATCTAAGGGAAAGTGAAAGTTCTAAAAATAATGTATATGGAATCTCTAGCCCTATCCAAACCTTGTCACATGCCACCACCTACCACTCCCACTCACCCCCTCCGCCACTCAATTAACTGTCCTATTTTTTAACTTATTTATTTTGTATTTCTTGTTTTTTTTTGTTTTTTTCTCTATTAGGAACTACATTTACCTCCCCTTATCAGATCATTTTAATCAATGCGATAAAGTATTGAAGCTCGAAGGGTAGGTAGGAAAGATAGGCAATAATGTCAAATTTTGTTTAACAAGAAACCTTGTCAGTACAACACTATCACAAACAACAAAACTAAATATGGCAATATATTAAGTTTTAATGTTATGTGAAGATTGGTAGTTCTCTTTTATTTAATTGCTTAGTATTTTCCTTTAAATTATTTCTTAATCTCAAAAGCTTAATATTTCAATGTTTCAAGATTTCAGTTTATTTATTTTTGTGGGCACCGCATAGAAACTTACATCACAATAATAAACATGGGCCAAACACAACACTAATGGTTCAAAATCCATCAACATATGCACTTTAAAAACTATATAATATCACAAGTACTCAACCAAACCATGGAATAACATACATAACCCTTAGAACATAATACTTATTAGAGATTCACCCAATACAATATTACTTATAACATAAGCATACTATAACAACATGGAATTCTAATCAATGCATATATGAAGGTTTCACAAAACTCAAGACCAAAACTATAGTTACATAGTTTCAAAAGGGGAAACACAATCATACCTTTGATGAGGAGCATCAACCTTGACATTACAAAACTAAAAACAAACCCACATCAGTACTGTTGGTGCTCAAAATAGTCTTTCCCCAGTTTGCCTTTGAAAATCTATCGATTTGTGGCCTCTATGACTTTATTTTTCCTATGTTGTGCCTGGTTAATCTTTCTTTCCATTTTTAATCTATTCCTGGGTTGTAGATCACTTATGGGTCCATGGTTTGATTCTTGTTTCTTTGTTCCTCAAGAAAATGTCTGTAATTTGGGTCCTACATTCTTTGTTCATCTAAAAACTTGGGTTCTCCCATGTTTTCCATTCTCCACGGTTGGGATTTGATTTTCTTGTTGTTTCTGCCCTAAGTGCTTGAAGAAATATTAATGGGTGTGTCTCTGATGGACTTATTTGAGCCTTGTAACACTTCTAAGTTATTTTTCCTTAGAGAAATTTTTGTTTTCAAGCTCGAATGATCATTTTTCTATATTTTACAGTTTGATGGGTGTTTCGGCTGGTCAAATTTACATCCTTGCATCAACAAGGAATGTGGCATCTTTTGGTTGGACATGGCTCGGATGGGTACTTAAAAAATTTCTATGAAATGCCTCAACTCAAAATTTTATCCACGTGGATGAACGATGCTCATTTAAAGATCTAATTTTTAGTTTGGCCCTAAAGTAGCACTGGGAGGACACGTAGAGGTTTCCGTTGCTTTTATCAGACTTATAATTTTTTTTATTTAGCTAAAGTAGTGTGGCAGAAAATAGGGACACGTGGCAAGTCCATGCTCATTCAGGGTCTCCACTTTGGGCACCATTTTGAAATTGCTCCATGGAGACACATGGAGGCTTCCGCTGGGTCTCCCCATACTTAGTCCTTTTCAAAGGGTTTTCGGAGGTCTGGGACACATGGAGGAACTGCACATGTTTGGGGAATGACCCTTGAGTTTAATTTTAAAGAAGTGCCAGGAGGACACGTGGAGGCCTCCTCTCACTTTGCATTTTTCTTAGACTTTTCAACGGCCAAAGGAGACTACCTCAGAGCATGACACATGGCACCTTCCGTTGAGCTTCAAACATTCAGAAAAAATTTACTGGGCCAGGACATGTGGCAAACCTGCACTCATTCAAGGTATCAAATTTTTGGGACCATCTCAAGGTGAGCCATGGTGACACATGGCAGTTTGAAAAGTCAAAGGGGTAGGGAAGTGGACCATCGGAGGAAACTTAGAAATTTTTCCTCTTATGCTCAAAAGGGTTAAGATATCAAAAATGGCCCACAAGCCCAATGGAGGAAAGGTCAAAGATTTCTCCAGTCAATGGCAGAGGTGCGGACCTTTGGAGGAAATTTGGAAAATTTTCCCTTTGTGGGAAAAAGAGTTAAAAGTAAAAAAGGAAGCGTGGTTCCCTGGGACCCACATTGGAAACTTGAAGCGGAAGGGCGGAGCTGCGGGGAAAACATGGAAAATTTTCCTTTTTCCAAAAAGAGTGTCAAATGGTAGAATTTATCCACGGTTCCTTTGGGACCCACCTCAGGACACGTGTCAAGATCATTTCTTGAGCGCGGAGATGTGGAACAAAATGTGAAATTTTTCCATTTTTTCAAAAGTTGTAAAAATTCAGAGAAAACCCCTAGATCTATTTTTAAGTTTGAATCTTCCATGTGGACGACCCAAATTCAAAGTAGAGATCATTGAAAGTTGAGAGTCTGAATCTGATTTTCCCCCCATTTTACTGAAACATGCCTAGAAGTGCAAGTCTTCATGATTTCTTTGTATTTCCTACACGCCAAGCAGAGTGGGGAGTTAATGTTGATATCTTAGTTTGGTGGGAAGATCTAGAAGACATCTTTCACCATTTAAATTGTCTAACTATCATGCTCAATCATATTTTTCATTTTTCTTCTCCCGAGCATGAAAGGAGCCAGATTTGACAGATTAGGGGTAGAAGTGGCTGGAAAATTAAAGAAAGAGTGATCTACCAAAGGAAGGAGTTGAATGCAAGAGATATTCAATGAGATCTGCCCCCTCGAGCACCTGAATTTTTTTTACAGATCTGATTCTTAGAATCGCAATTGTGATCATGGAAAGCACTAGTAGCACTCAAGGTCTAGGATTTTGGAGGGAAAAGGGGTCCATGTCATAAATGTTATAAATGGAACAAATTTTTTGTGCAAATTGTTGGAGTGTTAGGGGTCGGGACTAAATTTTCTAATTGAAAAAATCTTGACAGAGCCCATCATTTTTGGAGAAGATCATTTGGGAAGCTTGTACATCTCTTTTATGTTAAATTTGATCATGTCAAGGTGGTTACAAGTGTACAGCCATTGACAAGCTCTGAGACTATTCTAGAAACTTTCCCCTACTGATAGATTTAATCAAATTCAAGTTATTTTGTGTTGTCTTGAGAAAAATGTGTTTGTTTTATTTTTGAATGTATGCGAGTAATTTTTCTTGTTTCTGTTACAATCTTGTATTAAAATATGATTCAATCACACAGGTCTCAATCCTTGTGACAGTTTAGTGGCATCTACAATTTCATTTCTCGGAAGAGCCTTCATCTAGGAGTGAAATAAATGATTTAAAATCACTTCTCTTTCATCTATTTGACAGAATTTATCTGTAAGCCTATGGGTGTACCTTAGGCATGATTTGGCTTAGATATTGATTCTTTATTGGGTTCTCTAATTCGAGCCTTCATTTTAGATTCTCATAGATTGTATGAAAAAGTGCTAATCTGGGCCTCCATTGAAGCACATATTATGGTTAAAGAAACATTTTAGCTATTCTATGGCATTCTGTTTGCTAAACCTTCCATTTTGTAATATTCCCCAGGGATCTGGTGAATCAAGTTCATCCTGCCCCACTTCCCACCAAAAATTTATTCAAAAAAAACCAATCCTACCTATACTACCCATGTTTCTCTCGTGTATGCATACAAATGCATAATATTTATTACCAAAGCATGCAGAAGCAATCAGGGTCCCAAATGTCTTTAGTAACCTTTTCCTTGTTATGAAAATATCTCCGTAATTTGGAAGTGACAACTCGTGAGAGTCAGATTTGGTGTGTTGATCATATTTTCCCAAGGTCTTCTCTATAAAATTTATGCAAAAGAAGGATTTATCATTGTTCTTCAATAACAGAGGTTACAAAATAGGTTCTCTTACCTTGGTTGAAAGGAACAACCTAAAATAGTTAGGATCATGTCAAATCCTTTTAAGGTGCTACCCACTCCTTTCAAAACCTGAGTGTTGACAAGTCAGATAGATTGTTTCCCCAGCTACGAAACAACATACATGATTATCTATCTACCTCTAAGTGTCCTAGTCAAAATCCATGATGTTTCTCGGTATTTGATGGAGATTAAATTTGGGTAATAACACTCTTCTGGCACCGTTACCAGGGATTGTTCTGAATTCTTGGGAAATAATTTGCATTTCTGAGACTAATTTGTTGATTCACTACCAATCCTTATCTATTTGGCCCATCAAAATGCTTCTGGTGCCATTGCTAGGGACTGTTTAAGTTGTTGAGACCAATTTGTTGATTTTTTACTATTTCATATCCATCTAGCCCATCAACAACACCTAAGTGGTGCCATTGCCAGGGATTTTAGTTCAAATTCAAGACCCTGGTAAAACAATTCTCGTATGCTTTAAGTCTTGTGTGTAGTTATTTTAGTTTTCATACCTAGTGCACTATCTTTCATTTGATAAATCTAGGTAAAGAAATTTTAAGAATCTTTCAATTTCTAGTTTCTAGCATTGATAGACATTTGATAGATCATACTTAGTTCATTTGCACAACTAAGGTAAAAATCCTTAGTGGAAACTCCTTGTTGATATGATTTTTAATGAGTATCAGTGTCTTAGAACTCTGTCAAAGTCATATTTGTTATTAATATTTGCAAATCTGAAAGAACATCTTTCTTTACCAGGGATCCTACTAGGACATTGTTTCCAGAGCTAGGGAAAGCAAAATCAGAAGGAAGAAAATCCTCGACAGTTGTTGGATATCAGCAGACGAGAAGAGGGACTTACATTGATGAAAGTGATAGACCTATTATTGAAGACTTCAATTCAAGTGACTCTGAATCGGGTAGCCTATTTGTGGAATTGAATTCTCCAACTGGAGAAGGGCCTTCATTTGATTTTGAACAATTTTCTTCACATTATACACCTGTAATTTCTAAGGTTAATAGGGATTTACAAGAGACAAGGCCTTTGGGGGGTACCCATTTTGAAAATTATACTCCTCTATTCCAAAAAACTTCTTCCCCTTATCAATTTGTCACCCCTCCAGGGTCATCTTCTCGAATAAACATGGCCCAGCCCCCACCCAGACCCCCTTTTGTTATAAACAGTTTTGCACCTATAAATTTTGTGGGAATGGCTAGTTATCTAAATGCAGTTCCTCGAGATGTAAGGAACAGACTGCCAAAGTTCCAAGGGAACAATGCTATTACTTGTGATCAACATCTAAATCTTTCTATCAATATGATGGAAGACTTTGATATTTAACATGAAGATGCATATATCAACTTGTTTATCCATACCTTGGAAGAGGATGTTAGGGATTGGTGTAAAGCATTGCCAGATAATTCTATTGATTCTTGGACTGAGATGAGTAATGCATTTAGATTGCAGTATGGTTATAGAAATGATCTTAGGTTTCTTTTGACATAATTTGAAAATATTAATAAAAATCCTAATGAGTCGGTAAATGATTTCAACACAAGGTTTAGTAAGACCTTGAGGAGATTTTCTATTAGGATAAGGTCTTGTGATGAGTCATGTTTGATCAAATACTTTGATGCATTTGATAAAAAGGTTATATACTACTCTCAGGACAAAAACCTTGCTAATTTGAGGTAGGCCTTCACTATAGCTTTCCAAATTGAAAATAACATCAAGGCAATTGGAAAGCCTCCAAAAGGGGAGGTTGTAAAGCTGGTTAACCTAGAAAAGCCTAAAATAAGATAGGCTACTGATTTGGATGAGGTTGTGAAAACTTTGGTAGGGGCTTTCAAGGAAATTTCCTACAAATTAGCTGGGGATGGGAAGGGAATTGGGAAAAACTCACAAGGTCAACACAAGAAACAAGGCCAAGAAATGTTCACAAATCACCAAAGATCTGATGACAGAGATAAGGGACATGTTGGATTTGGAAATAGACAAACCCAAGCTAGGGACAACAAAACGGTATTTGATCCTTTGGCTATCATAGTTGCTATGATGGAGGAGACAGATGTCATTGATTGGTGTGACAAATGTTTCATGCCTTATGCTCTTTGTGAAGAAGATCAAAAAGAAGAAGAAGAAGCTGATGATAATGATGATGATGTCTGCATGATGGGTTGCTCCACAATCTTACAACAAGGGCAACTTTAACTGAGGTGATAAGTTCCCAGACTACTACCACTTTTTGGGACTGCATTCATAGGGTACCTATTCCTCCTCCCTCTCATATTTTAGAAGTAGATATTGTAAAGGATTTTGAATTGCTGACTTTGAATATTTAAGGGATTTAATGATAAAGAAGTATGATGGAGGAATTCCATCTGAGGAAGATAGGAAGTTACTAATGAATGTTGTTTTTGCTCAAGAGAAGCAATATAACACAAGAAGTAAGGCTATCAAAGGGACAGGGCCTCAAGCAAAGCCAAAATCTCCCTTACTTTCAAACATTCCTAAAGAGTCTCCTAAGAAAGAGGCATCTACCAAAATCCTTGTAGTTCTAAACAAAAATCATATCCCTCCTCATGCCCAAGTTATCAAAAATCCTGTACCACCTAATGAGTGTGTTATTTTTTTATTCCAATACTGCCTTTCCAAGGAATGTCCCATATGATATTGCCCAAGTTTTAAGTCAAATCAAAGTCTCTGTTCCAATTTTTGAGTTGCTTATGATTTCTAAGCACAAAAAGAGAGCATTTGAAAACTTGGGATTGAAAGAAGAGAAGACTGCCCTAAGCATAAATGTAAATATTGTGGAGACTCCTCCAATCATTCAAAAATTAGAAACACCACCAGCATTGGAGGAACTAGGTGAACCACCTAAGGTCTATTTGGGGACATCCTTGGTGGAATCTCAAATGAATGCGGATCCATTCTTCACCACTTTGATCATTAAGGACAAACTGCTACACAACTACATGTTTGAATAAGGAGCATCATGTAATTTCATGCCTCTAGAAGTCATGAATGACCTGAATATCCAAGTGACAACATCATATTGGAAGTGCACTACCATGGATTCCAGAGAAGTGCTAGTAGTGGGATGTGTGGAGGGTTTTGTGGTGGAGCTTGCAGCCTACCCAGGTAAAAATTTAAAACTTGTTATTGTCATCATTGACTACCTAGCCAAGTTGGGCATGCTACTGTAAATAAAATGGGATGCTAGTGTTGGTGGGAGTGTCCAAATGGATATGTCTTGTGCCACCATTGCAATTGAAGTAAACCTTGTCAGGTTGTATGGAGAAAATAAAATGTTGTATCTTATTGAGGATCCCAATAATAAATCCTATGAAGCATTGTACACAAATGTTGATGCTGACAACTTTGGAGGATTTGCTGATGGAAAGGAGCACAAAATTGAGGAATGTAGGTCTCTTGAACAAGCAAGCTCTCCTTGGACTCTACTATTTGATGGATCTTGCTCCAGATTTGGGAATTTTGCTAGTGTTGTTCTACTTTCTCCTGATCAGGAATTTTTTTTTTTCCTTAAAACTCAACTTTGAGTGCACCAACAACATTCCTGAGTATTAGGCATTGTTGTTGGGTTTGAGAATCTCTTGGAAATATGGTATCAAGGACATCATTTTTAAAGGAGACTTAGAATTAATTATAAAACAAGTTAGAAAGCTATATACCACAAAGAATCAGCAAATGAAATAGTATAAACATGTAGTTTGGGATCTTATTGAGATGTTTAATTCATTCAACATAGTGCATCATGATAGAAAATTCAATTACTTTGCAGAAAAGCTTGCAGTGTTGGGGTCTCAGTTTGGCAATTTTACAATGTCCCCATATTGTGAATATGATGTTGAGGTATTGAAAAGACCTTCTGTCCCTGAAAACATTAAACATTGGTAGGTTTTTGGTGATGATGCTTAGATAAAAAGATTCCTTCAAAACAAGGGAGAGTTTACTGATAAATACATTGATTTGGATCCAATTGTATGTAAAACAGAAGGAAAAGAAACCTTGTTTGGTAAGGACATCATCCAACTAAAAACCAATACCATTCCTAGAGGACTAGTTTCTCTTGAGTCCAATTTTGATAATGTTGATCACATTGTTAACAGATGCATGGAATCCTCAAGGGATATTGGGGTAAGTGCACGAAGTTGGTGGACAATTCCGTGGACATAAAAACCCAAAATAAAGGTACCGTGATCACGGTTCTTGAATTCTAGGTTCGGTAATTACCGAACCTAAACCGCGATCGCGGAACTCTGAGACAAAATTTAACAGTCCCGCGGCTCGTTATTTTCCTCATTTTTCATTTCGAACCGCGACTTTTCCTAAACGTTTTTCACTCACGCTTTCAATACTATCTCAAAATTGCTCATCGGACTTCTGGATAGCGATAGATTCAACCATGCTACCAAGACGAGGAGGTAAGTCCCCGATTGTAATCATTTTTTTACATTTTAGGTTTTTTTTTTTTGCATTTTAGGTTTTTTTTTGCATTTTCATGGGTTTTGTGAAATGTTTGTTTATGTATACAATTTTCTTGTTTTATCAGTTGGTCGGCAAGCTCGAAATCGTGCAAACCGTCAAAACATTCCTCAAAACGCACTGAACATTCCTCAAAACCCTCCGAACATTCCTCAAAACCCTCCTCCAAACATAGATCCACCCCCTGTGGCTCCTTCTATCCCCACTGAGCCAACAGGAACGCAAGATAATATCATTGGAAGAATCCAAGAAAATAAAATTGTCATTGAGAACCTAATTCAAACTATAAGACAAAATCATGCTACAAATCCATCCCGCATGACTTTAGCCAATACATTGCAAACATTGATTGGTGAAGTCGAGTCTGCAACCAACCAAATACATAGATGGAACACCTTTAGAAGTGACTGTAGGTGGTGGTATGCGGATAAACTATCCCATGCGGCCGTCAAAGACAAAAAAATTGGAAAAGACCTCATTTGTGCATTATTTACCGACCCTAGAACCAATGCCCCCCTGCAGTTACTTGCAAATGGTTCCCAATCCATTGGTGCCATGATGATAGAATCAAAAACAATTTTTGGGACCGATGGTGGATGGTTTTTGATTATCCACCATGCAACAACAATGAGGTTCCTCTTTATTTTTTGAAGAAATTATATTGTGAGTTCATGCTCAATGAGGTCCCGAATTATTTTGACTTTTTAGACTTTTTTGGTCGAGGAGGTGGCTCTGCACAGAGCAGACCTGGTGCACGCGTAGGTCAACCTAGGATCCCCCATGCCCCAAAACCCCCACTTCCTTCAGTTATCCCTCCTACAGTGAAGGAGGTTGTGGAGATTGATACATTGCATGCATTGAGGGAGCTCACTGACACTCTCACCCAGCATAGCACCCAGATTACATCCAGTGATGTTGGTGGAGGTGCCAGTTCTAGTGCACCACACCACTGTGGATCATGTGGTGCCGTATGCACTGCAGGCGAGACATCATTTGCTGGTTCACAGGATTTATTTTCTATAGATGAGATGTTGGGGAATGTTTTTGGAACTGGAGCCACTGATATTGGTCTTTCACAGGTAAATTTTAAATAAATTTAAATAATATATATATTTGATTGTACGTCATGTACATACATGTAAAAAACTAATTTTTTATTTTATTTTAAATAGCAAGAGCCGGTGAAGGAAACATCTGGTGTCGACATGCTAGCTACTGCGGTTGGGCGTGTTTCAAACGTAAGTTTCAAGTTGTACAAACTTACATTTTTAATAAATCATTTAATTGCTTTAGATTATTATTATAATTTGTTTCACGTGTATGTTGTACATGTATTAATATTTTTCTCTTTTATACACAGGAGCCTGGCGGGTCATCATCTGCTCAGGGAACTGAGGCTACTGGCACGCCTCACATGAGTTTTACGCAGGTTAGTTACAAATCTCTTTACACTTTGTTTCTAATTCTTGGACCTCTGTACATGAGTTTCACTTTCTTATACTCAACCTATATAAAATACATACAACAGCTATTTGATTGATATTTGTTCTTCCCTGTAATATGTAAACATTTCCTACTTTTAGATCCTTCATTATAACTAAGGAACATTTAGACACCTTTACAACTCTACCTTGACTTGTGAACTTATAACCACTAGTGTCTAATTCACTCAAGGAAATTAAATTTCTTTGTAGTTATGGTACATGTTTTACTTCTTTTACGTCCTTACTATACCATCAAAGATATTTATCTTGATGCTACCAATCCCTTCTGTTTTATATGAAACATTGAACTTACCAATAGAATGTAACTACCATCAAGGGGTTAGTAAGAAGAAAACTAACCTCTATGCGGAAAAATGTAATTTTTGTAACACCAGAATTTAACAACCATTCATGTTGATAATAGGAAACGTTACAAACTGATAAAACTTCATCAGTCATACCTTCACTTGTTTATACTTGATTTCCTTCCTTTGTGACATCTTACTTCTTTTCTAATTCTTTCGTCATCCAATAATGCTTTTTAAGATGCTCTCATTTTTCGTAGTCCTGACACCTTGCATTAATCTTCCTCATTTGTGACTTAGATCTAGATGTACCACTTTAAATTTGACCTCTTTCTTTAGATCTGGCTCTAGCACACATGGCTTCAAGTGTAGAGATATTTCCAACAAAATTTCTTTCATTTCCGAGCCAAAAATGCTCCAACAACATAAGCATAGTCAAGGTCATCAACAATATGAAAACTAAAAGAAGTTACTATATTATCCCATTAATCTTGTAAAGTACATAAAAAAGTGACTACCTTGTTTTCATTCTCCACTTTCATATAAATACTAGTCAACTGACATAATAAAATATTAAAAATATTTAAATGAAAAACAATTTTCATACCTTCTTTCATCTGCAATTTATGCAAATTCCTTTTCAGGAAAATATAATTTCTTATAGATTTCATCATGTAAAGACTTTCTGATCTGGTCCATGAACATGTTGATGTCTTTTCTCCAACTATATTGAAGAGAACCTCATATGCTAAACATGTAATCATATTGCACTGAGTGATTTCATATCCAGATCTTCCCATTCATTTTCATCCATCCCTACAGGTTTCTTTACCTTTCAATCCATGTATTTGTGAAGCCCCTATTGCACCAGTGCAACACGTGCTTTGAGTTTCCACATATCAAAGTTTTTCTTATCATTAAACTTCTCCACCTCAAACTTTACACTTGACCTATCCATGGATCAACTCCTTGATGAAATTCTGTGAATCTAGATATGTGTTTGGCCTGGTGATGTTAGATTTAAAAGTCCTTCAAATTTGAATGATGCTCTAATTGTCATAGAAGATGACTATGGGTTACCTTGATTAAATACAAAACTTTGTCAAAATCTTATGAAGATAGATGGCCTTCGTGCTAACATTTATAGATCCTATGTATTTAGCCTAAATAGAAGATAAAATAATAACATTTTTATTCGTTCTTGAGTAACTAAATATTGATTTGTACATGTTTTTTGTATAGCTCTTAAGTAGATTTGAATATTTCAATTTGTACATGTTTTTTGTATAGCTTATGACTGCTAGAGAGACTCCTCCATATATGCAAACTGTGGAGGCTGCTGTAGATACTGCCATAGCATTTGTAGATCCACTAACTGAGGTACACAATTTTTTAAATTTGTTAAATTTTGGAGGTTCATTATTTCTTATTAAACTTAAATCTACAATATCAAATTTTGTAGGTATATACATGTCAAATATTTAATTTGAAAATTAATTATTTGTATGTAGCTTACCCCTCGTGAGTCTATTGTTGTCCCTGTGACGCGTCAACAACAAATTGATAGGGATCATGACATTGCGGTAAGATTTCACATACATTTTAGCTAAATTGTACAATTTTCTAAATTTTGAGTGTATTTTAAAATTTTGGGTGTTAAAAACTTGTTGTTTATGAATGTGCAAGTTAGGTTGCAGGCATGCTTAGAGACACCTAGGACCACACAGATGAAATCTGTAGTGGCATCTCCCTCCACTACATCCCCAAGTCGTGGATGTGCTACTTCTAGCAGGGCGAAGAGAGGGAAGAAGTTTCATGAGTAGATTTATAGTCCACTTGGATGACACATATATGTGGTCATGAGTAGATTCACAGTCCATTGTATATATATATATATATATATAGCCTTTTGCGACCGCATGTGGTCCCATATATGTACATTATGACACGTGCTTAGTTCGAGATGTATACATTATGAACTTATGTACATATATATTTTCAGAGACGTGCGCATCTGGAGCACACTTTGTTTGATTCTTATATATATATATATATATATATATATATCCATGTGTGTTGGTTAAATCATATTTATTTTGGTTATTTTGGTATTATTGCTAACTCTGAGAAAGTGGGTTTTGATCTCTGTTCGGTGGATTATTTTTTTTGTCTAAAATGAGTTTATTTCAAAAAAGGTGACAATTGGATATTTATTTTAATGTTTATATAGGGGTGTGGTCCAAATTTAAATTCCTATTATTGAATATTTTATGAGTAGTTGTAGTTTTACTCATACAATGTTTGTAGAAATGAAAAACCAAGGTCGAATTTGTCTTTCTGATGCTCATTGGCATGTGAAATATTTGCATGGTATTCCAACATCTCTAAGGTAGTGGGGTAAGGTTCCTACATTGTTTATTTTGGAATTATTTAAACATTTAGGCCCATTAATTTATGAATAATCATTAAGAAGCCAAACTAGTTTTAAACCCTCTTAAAACCCTAGTTCTAAAGAAATGGGGAAGTTATTTTCCCAATGTCCTAGAATGGATTGTTTTTTATAGAATGATGATTGAAGGTTACGGAGGACTCTCTCAGGTTTCTCTGGATTTGCAAGTTAGTTATTTTAGCTATGTGTGGACCCCACTCAAAAAGGCAAGTTTCTAAAGATTTTTTATTTTCTCAAAAGTTGTCGATTGGACATGTTAACTAATTGTCTTTTTGAGGAATCATGGGATTATTTATTCATGTTAAATTATGCGGTTTCAAATCATTTTTTCCCTAAGGAGGTATGTACAAGCTCATTTTGCAAGACAAGTTTATGGAATTTTTTGGAAGTATCTACTGGTTTGGTTGCAAATGTGTTTTGGTGGCTCTAAAGTGTAATTTATGGAATACTATGCACTTTTTGATTACACTAAGTTCATGATAATTCCATTTATAAATTACAGTTTCATGAATGAGTTCATTTCATGGGGGTTTTAGCTTCATTTCTTAAGACTAGTTTTGGGGCATGTTGATTGTCGTTATTTTCAATTAGCTTAATGAAGTGAGTTTACGGTTTTATGTTTTTCTAGATTTATAAAGTTTTTTTTAAGTCTTAGATAATTTTTATAAGTGGTGTATGTGGTTTGGTGAAGCTATTGATGGCGCTAGTAATTTGGTATTGGCGAGTAGGCTCTTGTTGTGCATTAAGGGCTCTTAATTCCTAATGGAGTTCTAGATGGTTCTTGATGGTATTACCAACCTATCTGGTTACTTGAGTGATGTTTTTATTATTTAATTATGATATTTTTAAGTTGAATATCTGACATTTTCCTTATGATGGCTGACCTATGGTATTATTATCAAGAGTCATATAAAAGTAAGTTATAAAGATAATTTGAGTTAGTTTAGAGAAATGATGTAAAGTGCAAGTAAGAGAGAAGAATAAAGAAGATGAAATATGTATTTGTGACCATCAAGAGGGGGAAAGGAGTGTGCACATATGTTCTTGAGTCTTTTCATGTGTTGCAGAGATTGGTCATTAGACCTAATCAACTTGGTGAAGAATATTTAGACTAAAGAGAAAATTTGAAGAAGAAGGAAGGAAAGAGAGGTTCATTGTGTCATCATCATTTTTTGTAGAAATATTTCAGAGGTGGAAAACATATCAGGTGGATTTGGTTGGTAGAGATTCATCTTGGGGGTTTGTGCCTTCTTGTTTAAGGTTGGTGCTTAACTAAATCTAGGGGTTGGTACTTCAATAAACCTAGGGGTTGGCACTCCTTGTTGAGTTAGTTATAAACTAAATTTGATTCATTTCTCTAATAAATATGTGTTTTAGTGGGTTTTCTTCTCCTAGACGGTTTCCCACTTACATCAAGTGTGTTCTTATGTTTATGTTCTCTCTTTTTCTCATTTATGCTTATTTTCTTGTGGATGCATGCTTAATAGATAATTGGATGGTTAATGGATGAAATTATACAATTGGATGAAAAATTTTATTGCACACCTATTCACCCAACCCTCAGCATTTTTTCTTCCAACATACACCTTATATGTAATCTATCCCAAAATTATATGAGTTTCAAGTATAATTGGATGAATTGTTAAAACAAGTAAGGATAATATTTCTTATTTCTTCATGGAGTGCTTAAGTTTTATTTTTCAAGACGAAAGAAATAACCATGAGACTATGGAGTGTAAGGTTGTCAAATGCTATATTTTGCAAACGGTGGGTCATGGCACCAAACCGCTTGTGCCGACACGTCCGGGTGGCTAGGTGAATGCTAGAGGAAGCGGTGTTTCAGTGCGCGAAAGGGTCGTTGCTTTCGGGCTACTTCATTCGGGTGTAGTCCCTTAAGAGCCCTGAGACCAAAATATCGTTCAACTTTGACGGGTGACTACTCAGACTCCATGGCACCTAGAGAGGCCTCGTCTAATCTGGAACCTCAGCGTACAGACCCTCTACAATAGCCTCTCTCATTTTTTTCCTTCTCATTTCGGTGCTCTCGCTGTCCTATTGTTTGCAAACACGCGAAATAGTGCAGTTAGAGCCAGTGTAAGGTTGTCAGATGCTATATTTTGCAAACGGTGGGTCGTGGCACCAAACCGCCTGCACTGACACGTCTGGGTGGCCAGGTGAACACTAGAGGAGGTAGTGTTTTGGTGCGCGAAAGGGTCGTTGCTTCCGGGCTACTTCGTTCGAGTGTAGTCCCTTAACAGCCCTGAGACCAAAATATCGTTCAACTTTGAGGGGTGACTACTCAGACTCCATGACACCTAGAGAGGCCCCGTCTAATCTGGCACCTCGGCATATGGACCCTCTACAATAGTCTCTCTCATTTTTTTCCTTCTCATTTCGGTGATCTCGTTGTCCTAATGTTTGCAAACGTGCGAAATAGTGCAGTTGGAGCCAGTATAAGGTTGTCAAATGCTATATTTTGCAAATGGTGGGTCATGGCACCAAACTGCCTATGCCAACACATCTGGGTGGCTAGGTGAACGCTAGAGGAGGTGGTGTTTCAGTGCGCGAAAGGGTCGTTGCTTCTCGGCTACTTCATTCGGGCGTAGTCCCTTAAGAGCCTTGAGACCAAAATATCGTTCAAATTTGACGGGTGACTAATCGGACTCCGTGGCACCTAGAGAGGCCTCGTCTAATCCGAAACCTCGTCATACAGACCCTATACAAATAGCCTCTCTCATTTTTTTTCCTTCTCATTTTGGTGCTCTCGCTGTCCTACTGTTTGTAAATGCGTGAAATAGTGCAGTTGGAGCCAGTGTAAGGTTGTCAAATGCTATATTTTGCAAACAGTGGATCGTGGCACTGAACCACCTACGCTGACACATCTGGTGGCTAGGTGAACGCTAGAGGAGGTGGTGTTTTGGTGCGCGAAAGGGTCGTTGCTTCCAGGCTACTTCGTTCAGGCGTAGTCCCTTAAGAGCCGTGAGACCAAAATATCGTTCAACTTTGACGGGTGACTACTCGGACTCCGTGGCACCTAGAGAGGCCCCGTCTGATCCAACACCTTGGCATATGAACCCTCTACAATAGTCTCTCTCATTTTTTTCCTTCTCATTTTGGTGCTCTCGCTGTCCTACTGTTTGCAAACACGTGAAATAATGCAGTTGGGGCCAGTGTAAGGTTATCAAATGCTATATTTTGCAAACGGTGGGTCGTGGCACCGAACTGCCTACGACAACACGTTCGGGTGGCCAGGTAAACACTAGAGGAGGTGGTGTTTTGGTGCGCGAAAAGGTCGTTGCTTCCGGGCTACTTCGTTCGGGCGTAGTCCCTTAACAACCCTGAGACCAAAATATCGTTCAACTTTGACGGGTGACTACTCGGACTCCATGGCACCTAGAGAGGCCCCATTTGATCCAACACCTTAGTGTATAGACCCTCTAAAATAGCCTCTCTCATTTTTTTCCTTCTCATTTCGGTGCTCTCACTGTCCTATTGTTTGCAAATGCGCGAAATAGTGCAGTTGGAGCCAGTGTAAGGTTGTCAAATGCTATATTTTGCAAACGGTGGGTCATGGCACCGAACCACCTACGCCGACACGTCAAAGTGGCTAGGTGAACGCTAGAGGAGGTGGTGTTTTGGTGTGTGAAAGGGTCATTGCTTCCGGGCAACTTCATTAGAATTTTTCAAAATTTACAGCATTTTCAAAATTTACAATATTTTCAAAATTTACAAACTTGACTTTTTCAAAATTTACAACTTTTTCAAACAATGTTCAAGCTTCTCTTAGCTTAGAGAATTTAAAATTCTCTACTAACGATGCCAACCACGTGAAGGTGGAAGATTTTCTAGCACCACTAACCTAAACATAAAATTGTTAGTCAAAGAAATTTAAGTTTCAAATCATAACCATATATACTAGATCTATATACATGACACACAAAATACACAAATTTAAAATAAAATATATTCAAACTTAAATATAGATCTTTAAACTAAAAAAATTATATATATATACGCTATATAAATTGAAACTTGAAATTAAATATATACCAGACATGAGCATGTTGTAAATTCATTCCAATGAACCATCAGGATCGGATCTACTTTGAATAGCAGACAAGATTGTTTCATGATCTAACTCTCGAACCTTCCAAAGAATCTTGTTATTAGGTCTTCCTCGATATCTATACAACTGAATATTTGTCGCTAGAACTAGATGTGAATATAAGAGTATTTTCCTGTGTGTCTCAAAGTCTTCAAACACCCAAACAAAAGAGTTTTTTAATGGATACTGTCGAAGCCAAGTTCCAGTAACTACCACTGACCCTGTAGGATACTCAATCTCTTCGCCATCTATAATAGGAGAAGTCAACTTCTTTCTTTCCTCGATGCAACGACATAAGAAATAGTCTGTTCCTTCTTTATTGTCTTCTGTCGCAATTACTGCAAACACATGTCCTAAAAAAAAATATCCAAGGTTGAACAACTCAAATTTAAATTACATATTAAAATTTCAATGGACATAACTCAATACAAAAATTAAATAAATAACCATAAATACCTTGTCGCACCAAAATCAAAATTTCGTCAAAGTCCTTGGATGTTGTAACTTCATCTGCAGTAACAAGTTGTAATGCTTGTGGAGGTTGATAACTAGGAAGCGGAGTTAGAGGCCTACAAATCCATCCTTCCACCCATTCTTGTGAATCACACTCAGCAGTGACAAATTCGATACAAGATGCACAAAAACATGTCAACTTTCTTGTCCATACGGCCCACGAAGTAGCGTCTGAGCTACAAAATGAGTGCATATCACTGGACCCAGTGAGTGTCATACAATCCTCATAGTTAGCAATATGTTTTTCCTCTATCAACCAAAAATATCTGCAAACTGTGGAATTTTCTTGAGAACCTCGGGCCATGTTGTCAGTACACCATTCCACTATGCTCTTTGCATCTTTTAATTTAGCACCATCTTTGTACTTCAACTCTTCTCTTGCAAGAGCTCTTTTCACACATGCCCCCGCACCGTCATGCTCTCCTTTTCCATGTCTAGCCTCAGTGAAACTCCAAATATGTTACACACCCATCTTGACATGCATTCTACTCATCCAATAAAACACTCATGCATTCTTAAACTGAGACGTGTAATTATCTGACCATATATAATGTTGTTTGAAGTGGACGTCCCTATCAGACAAGTTTCCATAAAATGACTAGAAACACCCTTGCACAAATTCAGTAGAATGAGTACGATCATCACTGATATAAAATTGGTACTCTCTTAAAAAATTTCGATCATTCTATGTACTGTCAGGAGAATGTAGAAATGTTATATGCACAAAAATGGCAACTTGTACTGAGTTGTAATATTGCGATTGAACCTCCATTTGTGGTTGCAATGTGTAATTCTCTACAAAATCGACCACTAAAATAATAGTACCAATAGGAAATGTGTCTTTGCATAGCTTGAATTGTTCATCCAACCATCGAGCTCTATGTGTATGCCTCGCATACTCATAAACAATTTCATCCTTAAATTTTCTCATAAATTGAAAAATGGGCATTTGTTCTGTAACTAGCTCACACCGTTTCAACTCTTTTCCATCTTTCAACTGGTATGCAACTGATTTATATTTATCAAATTCAACTAAATTATGTCCTATTTTACCTTTAATTTGCTCATGGATGCAACTTTCTAATTTAGGTAATCCGCCGCATGTACTACAACTTCCATCTAAACAATCCTGACTATAAAAAAATTATCCAACTTCTTTTTCACAAAATATAGTAGGAATGAAATCCCTAGAAGATATTGGTGGAACTTGAACACCACATTCAGATAACATAGTTTCAGAATGAAAAATAAAACGAATACGTAAAAATTTAGCATAATGCATTACAAATTCAGCATGTTGCCTACAATAACAAGTGGTGCGAGCATGGTTGATTTTCACATAGAATGGTTTCAACATTTCAAAAAAACGTTGACTAATTTTAATTTCCAGATTCTCTTGTTCAAACTTGCGAAAAAATTGAGTTTGAGTCATATCTAAGAAATGATTTGGATGTGGTTCACGATTAGTAGAACCAACTCTCCGTTTTATAAGATCTCTTGTATTAGGTGAAAATCTAGTGTTATCATGCCAAAAATTAATAACTTCTCTTATAGCATCAGAATTATTTTTGTCCTTACGTGGTGCTCTAGCAGAAAATGCCCAAAAATCGACATTATTGAGTGATTAAAGGATATTACGTCTTTCAATTACTTTCATTAGATTTTTTCGATTAACTTGCAACATTCGACTTGTTTGCGTAATCAAACATTATTTTTTTATTGATTCACTTATAACACTAGTAGCAAGTACACGACGCACAATATTACTATCCCTAGTGTGTCTCTTGACACCAATAGTGTGATATGCATCATGAAGGTTTTCAACAATTGTAGAGGTTTGACCACGTATGTTAGATGTTGTCAATCCTAAGGTGTTTAATTTAGGTCTCATTTTAATCAATTTCATCAAACTAACCAACAACTGACATCTTTGGGAATCATTTAAAATTTCAAAATGATTATCCCAAATTTCAGCGGCTTTTCTTCTGATTTGTCATTCAGAAAGTTTGCCAGACATTGGTTTCAAAATGTTTTCATCAATTTCAATAAAAAAAATTAGGTTTCTTATGTAAAATCCTAGGAGGTTTTTTTGTCAAATTTTGCTTGTCTATAGTTTCAACATGGATTTCCTTATTCAGGTTTTCATTGTCTCCTTCAATTTCAAAATTTGCTACATCATGAGTATTTAATTCTTCTTCAACATTGACAGTAAAAACTTCTTCCTCAAGAGTATTTAATTCAACTTCAACATTGACAGTAGAAACATTACCTAGTTCTTCATTGCTTACAGTAGTTGGGATTGAAGATGAACCTCTTCTAGATTCACGAAGTTTCCGCATTCGTTCAACATTTTCAATTTTGTTGGCCTCTAATTCGTTTGGTGTTTTTTTACTTAATGACTTACTTTTTTGACTTCATTTTTTGTCTCCCATGATGTTTTTCTTTCGGTGATAAGAAAAACGTGTCTGGAAAGAGATAGAATTTCGTAGTAATTCATATGGTAAAGTCAGAGAGTAAAAATCACATGGTAATTCAGACATTGGGATGTGTATAAATATGATTTATAAACTGTGAGCGCGCTTTATAAACCGCGAGTGCGGTATTGTTAAAAAAACCATGATCGCGGATCTATCTGCCAAACCTAAGCCTCGGAAAATCTTTGTTTTTCCCCAACCAAAGCTATGGAAGGTCATTATGAAGTGCAAAAGGTCAAAAAACCTCAAATCTGCTCTTCCAAAGACTTGAACCATGCTAAAAAACTGAAAACATTTCACAAAAATGGTGCCATCACGTAGGGTAGACTCTTAGCTTTGTAGAAATATTGTTTTTAAAGTGAATAGAATAAGATAAATATCATTTTATAATTTCTTACTAACAATAGGTCTTTAAGACATTTTTTCCCATGAATGTTCATGTCTACATTTAAGACTGTAACTTTTGTTTCACTTATCAAAATATGATAAAACTTATACCATCCCAAGCATGGACAAATTCTATACACCTTTAAAAAAACTAAAATTTGATTTCAATATTTTTTGATATAGTTATGGTGGGCTAATGGAAAGCGCTCCATTTTCTAAATATTTTCAGACCACTTTCACGGAAAAAATCATAAAAAAAAAAATTGCTAAAAAAAATACAAACTAAAATCCATCCCAAGATAGACAACTACCTCTAACGTTTCACCAAAGGAAAAAAAAATAATAACAATATTTGGTCATCCAAAATGCGAGCAAACGGACTACAATCTTATAAGTTTTTTCAAAAAAAAAAAGTCATATAATTTTAAGTGTTTAATAGAGCTAAACTTGTCCATTTTTTACAAAAATTAGTATTTTAGAAACTAGATTCTGAATGCTACGATTCATATTTATATAAATTTTTCTAATTTAGAGTGCATGTATAGCTAATAATCCCTATAAGTTGAGATTTCACTATTTTTTGAAATATCACATCCACGGATGACCCTATATTTGTCCATCAACTTCCTGCACTTACCTATGTGCGTGTGCATATGCATGTGTGTGTGCGAGTGTATGTGCATGTGCGTGTGTGTGTGCATGTGCATGTGTGTGTGTGTACATGTGCGTGTACGTCTACGTGTGTGTTCATGTGCGTGTGCATGTTTCTGTGTGTGTTCGTGTGCGTGTGCATGTATGTGTGTGTGTGTTTGGGTGTGTGTGTCTGCAAGCATAAGCGTGTGTACGTGTGTGTCTGAGTGTGTGCGTATGCATGTGCCTGTGATTGTGACTATGCGTGTGCGTGTGCATGTATGTGTGTGCGTGTGTGTGTGTGTGTGTGTGTGTGTGTGTGTGTGTGTGATCATGTGCCTATGTGAGCATGTGTGTGTGAGCATGTGCGTGTGTATGTCTGAGTTTGTCTACATTTACATGTGCGTGTGCGTGTGCATGTGCTTGTGCATGTTTGTGTGCATGTGCATGTGCGTGTGTGTGTGTGTGTGCGTGTGAGTGTGCGTGTGTGTTCGTGTGTGTGTGTGTTCGTGTGTATGTGTGTGCTTATAAGTGTGCGTGTGTGTGTACGTCTGTGTGTGTGCACTTGTAATTGTGCATGCGAGTGTGTGTCTGTGTGTGTGTACGCGTGTACCTCTGTGTGTGTGTGTGTGTGCCTCTCTGTGTGTGCGCGCGTGTGTGTGTGTGTGTGTGCGCGTGTGCGTGTGCGTGTGCATGTGCATGTGTGTGTGTGTGTGCATGTGCATCTGCGTGTGCATGTGCATGTCCATGTGTGTGTGTGTGTGTGGGTGTGTGTTTTCTTGTTTGTGTGTGTGCGCGCATGTGTGTATGTGCACGCGCGTGTGCGTGTGTGTGTGCGTGTGCATGTGCGTGTGCTTGTAAGTTTATGTGCGCGTGTGCATCTGTGTGCATGTGCATGTGCTTCTTTGTGTGCGTGTGTGTGTGTCTGTGTGTGTGTATGCATGTGTGTGCATGTGCATGTGTGTTTGTGTGTGCGTGTGGTTGTGGGTGTGCGTGTGTGTTTGTGTGTGCGTGTTCATGTGTTTGTGTGTGTGTGCGTGTGAGTGTGTGTGTGAGTGAGTGTGAGTGTGAGTGTGCGTGTTCGTGCGCATGTGCTTGTAAGTGTGCATGTGCATGTGCGTGTTTTTGTGCATGTGGGTCTATGTGTGTGTGTGTGTGCCTCTCTGTGTGTGTGTGCGTTTGTGTGTGCATGTGCATGTGCCTGTGCGTGTGCATGTGCCTCTATGTGTGCATGTGCATGTGCCTCTATGTGTGTGTGTGTGTGTGCATGTTCCTTTGCATGTGCATGTGCCTATGTATGTGCCTATGTGTGTGCATGTGCATTTTTTTGTGCGTGTGCATGTGCATGTGCATGTGTGTGTGTGTGTGTGTGTGCTTGTAACTGTGTGTGCATGTGTGTCTATCTGTGTGTGGGTCTATGTGTGCATGCGCGTGTGCCTCTCTGTGTGCGTGTGCGTGTGTGTGTGTGTGTGTGTGTGTTTGTGTGTGTGTTGTGTGTGTGTGTGTGCGGGTGTGTGCGTGTGTGTGTGTGCATGTCCGTGTGCGTGTGCATGTCCATGTGTGTGTGCATGTGCGTGTGGGTGTGCATTTGCTTGTCTATGTGCACGCATGTTTGTGTGTGTGTGTGCATGTGTGTGCATGTGCATGTGTGTGTGCTTGTAAATGTGCATGCACATGTGCATCTGTGTGTGTGTGTGTGTGTGTGCCTCTTTGTGTGCGTGTGCATGTGCATGTGTGTGTGCATGTGCATGTGTGTGTGCATGTGCGTGTGGTTGTGCGTGTGCGTGTGCGTGTGCATGTGTTTGTGCGTGTGCATGTGTGTGTGCGTGTGTGTGCATGTGTGTATGAGTGAGTGTGAGTGTGAGTGTGTGTGTTCGTGTGCGTGTGCTTGTAAGTGTGCCTACACGTGTGAGTGTTTTTGTGCATGTGGGTCTATGTGTGTGTGTTTGTGCGTGCCTCTGTGTGTGTGTGTGCGTGTGTGTGTGCATGTGCATGTTCCTGTGTGTGTGCATGTGCGTCTATGTGTCAATACGCATGTGCCTATGTGTGTGTGTGTGCGCATGTTCTTGTGCGTGTAAATGTGCCTTTGTATGTGCCTCTGTGTGTGTGCATGTGCATTTTCCTGTGCGTGTGCATGTGCTCGTGCCCGTGGATTTGAATGAGTGTGTGTGAATGCGTGTGTGTGTGTGTGTGGATGTGTGCTTGTGATGGAGTGTGTTTGCCAGTGTGTGCGTGTGCGTGTGCGTGTCCCTATGCACGGGTGTGTGTGCTTGTGTGTGTGTGTGTGCGTGTGCGTGTGTGTGTGCGTGTGCATGTGCGTGTGCGTGTAAATGTGCGTGTTATCCAAAATGTGCCCCTGCTCATTTTTGTGGCTAACTCCTCTCATATTTTCCTCTCTTGTGCCTCAGTCATAATATTTTGCTTTTCAGGCACTCAAAATCTTCTAGAAATGAAACCATTGGATAGAGCTCTTTCTCAGCTTTCCAGAAAGGTAAAGTTTTCCTCCTAACTCCATGTATTTTTGAAGTTATTGCTCGGTGGAGTTTTTTGGAAAAAATTTCTCATGAAAGGCCCGTGGCCAATGAGATGCCGCCACGTGGCACCTAGAGTGGTGGAGTGTGGGGAAATTTTGGAAAATTTTCCAAATGAGCAAAAAGGTGCAAAACTTTGAATTTTCGCCCGCCAACCCGATTTGGCCTTGTTCTTCCCTAAAACTTCAAATGGCCATATCTTTCGATCTAGAGCTCGGTTTTTCACATTCTTTATATCAATGGAAAGCTGGTGAAATTCTCTACAAGATTATGATGTCTTTTTTTCGTTTTGATGGATTTTGGGGAGATAAAATCAAAAAATTCCTTTGGCACATGGTCATGGACAGAAATGACGTTTCAACCACCGTTTTTAATGAAGAATGGCTCGCATTCTCTCCCAGCATGGCTAAAAATGTCAAGGGATGGGTCTGTAAGGATGCCCATGTTGTTTTGAATGTGTTTTGGTCAATGGTTGAATCCCTTCCATGTTTTCCCATGTTTCTCTCTCCTGGGCTCGTCCCTTGCACTGTAAAAGTCATATTTGGCTCATTTTCAAAGGGTTGAACATTTTTTGTGTATTGCAGGTCCCCTTTCTCACCTTGGAAGTGATTTTGGTGGAATATTAGACCTTTTCTAAGAGCTATAACTTTTATTTTACCTCTCAGGTGTTGTAATGCAAGTGATTTTGATGATTAAAATAACAATACAGCCTCTGTGATTAGTTTTCATCCTCTACCTGTGTTGTTTGGTTAATTTATGATCCTTCATTACAATTATCAGTTTATGCATGAGGTTTTTTTTTGCAATTTTATGGACTGTGTCAATCTGCAGAAGTAAAAAATTCTCACCACTCCTTTGGTGCATCACCTATTAGCATTAGTTTTAGGTTTTTTTCATTCTCTATCTCTGTCTCCTTTAGAATTTAGGGTAGGGTTAGGAATATAGACCTCTGCAACTTGTAAGTGATAAATCTGACTAGAGGAATTGAGGAACCAACCTCTAAACTAGAGATTCTTTTCTCATTTTGTAAGTCCCATACTTGGGGAAAGGATTCAATGTTGTGCAATCACACTGGATACTAGTATGATCAAACTAGAAATCTGATCAACATCCAGGGGGTGCTGCTGATTTGCAACAACAATTTTGGTACGCCTGATGGGACCTTAGAGGTCTTCATCTTCATTGCAACAAAATTGATGTGCATTTGTTGCAAGTTTCTTTCTTTAAAAGAGCTATAAATTACACATTTGGCGACTCCAAGGAAGAAGAATCAGCTGGTTTTAGCAGTGCAAACCTGAAAACTCATGAGAAGAATCAACACAAGGTCAAGCGCTGGAGAGGAAGAGGTGTTGTTTGAATATCTGCAGTTATCTCCAAGAATAAGGCAAAGTGGGAGGAGAATCGAAAGGTCTCCATCTCCACCAAATAGAACTCTCTCAACTCCTCCACCTGGTAGGCCTTTCATTCAATCAACAAGTGTTCTAAGGCTAATCAGAATGGCACAAAAAAACCCCTATGTCAATTTCACTGGAAGCAGCCCACTTGCTCTCATTGCACAAAATCTAATTCTAGTTATAGCATTGAAGAACATTCCATACTTCACTGGAGAAAATCAGATCTCACTTGGTGATCATGTTAAGGATATTGCTAACATTTGTGTAATCCATGAGATCAATGAGATGTAAGTTGCTGTCAAACTTCTGGCATCTTCATTCAAAGAGAAAGATTTGCAATGGTTCAGGAGTCTTGCCTCAGGTTCTATTCAAAATTGGAATTAGCTATGTATAGCCCTCCATGAGCAGTTTGGGGAAAAGGGAGACAACTTGTCCCTTTTGAAGCAGCTGACAACTATCAAAAGAGCTCCCAATGAGCAGCTGACTGATTTTAATTTCAGATTTCAAAGGACTTGGGAGAGAATTCCAGTGGCAGTCAGGCCAACAGCAGAAGGTGATTTTATTTATTACCTTAAAGCTTTAAATTCTGATATTTCTATGTTAATTCAGTCCATGGGAGGCACAACTATCCCCATTGCTTATAGCATTGCCATTAGAGCTGAAAATTGTTTGATTCAAGCTGGCAAGCTGGCTCCTAGGCCTCCAATGCCATTATTTCCAAGTTTAGAGAGCCCAAGTACTAGCCAAGTGCCTGATTTAGCTTCTATTCCCACTCCTAGAAATCATAATTCAAGTGAAGCTTCCACTTCATCTTCTAGTGCCTCAAATGAACTTCAAGAAGTCATGAAGCAATTGCAAAATCTAGGTAATAAGCTAGTTACACTCAAAAGGCAGCAATCTCAAGGTTTTAGACCTTCCTTCCAGCCTCAAGCTCAGCCTAATAGGCAGCCATATCAACCTCATAGACCACCCAATCCAACTGCAAATCTAAATCAAGCAAGGCCTCCTGCCAACAGACCATTTCAGCCCTATAATCCCAATGCTACATCTGCATCTAAAGCATTAGTGCCAGTACAAAACAATATAGCTCAAGAGTATGATTGGTGTTTCCCATGTGATGAACCTCATAACCAGTCCATGTGCTTCAACGGTGCCTTGAATCAAGCATTAATGGTGACAACAACTGATGTGGAGGGTGAAGGTAGTCAAGGAAATAACCAGCAACAAGAAACATTCCAGTAGCAATCAGCTCCAAATGATACCACACTTGTAAACTGGTAGGTAAAATATTTTTGTGGCATAAATCAAATGATTTTCCAAAGTGTTACAGCCAACACAAGGTCAAAGAGAAGAAATTTAGGTGAAGAACAGCCATTGGCCCCAAGTAATTCATGACCTTCTGTCACTCCACAAACTATTGGCAAGCAAAATGCAATCCCAAGCACACAAGGACTGCCTAAAACAGTTCCTAGGCCAACCCAAATGCCAGTTGTTGCTGCCCATACACAAGGAATGAATGTGCAGGTCAAGGGATAGCAGAGGGATACTTCATCTCCATTCAATATCATTGATCAAATGAGGAAGACAAATGTAAACATATCAATGTGGGAATCACTATCTATCCCAGGCCAAAGAGATTTGCTACAAGCTGCCATGAAGGACTGGTCAACTTCAAATCAGCAAGTCCAAATGCAAGAGAAGGTGCTCACAAATGCTGCCCAGCCTAAGGGGAATCATGGAGAACAGCAAGGTAAAATATTGAAGCCCCCTCCATTCTATGTTTCATTGATAATTGGGAACCAATTAGTACACAATTGCATGATTGATTCCAGGGCAAGTAGTTTAGTAATGCCCAAGCAAATAGCTGATCAGTTGGGAATTTAGTATGAAACCATATCCAAAGGGGTGGTGCAGTTGGATGGGACAATAGTAACAACAGTCGGAGTGATTAAAAACTTGAGTCTTACTTTGCATGCCTATCCCAATGTGGTTGTTTTGCAAGATGTCTCAGTAATAGACCTTCCACCACTCTTTGCCCTATGTTTGTCAAGGGATTTCATAGCTAAGATTGGAGGTTACTTGTCTACTGATTGGTCACACATGCTATTTAGAACAAGATATGGAACCAAAGCCACAATCAGTTCTGAACCTATTACAAAATTTCACATTAAGCCTTACACTCCAAGTCAGATTAATGCCAATTGTTCAGCGTTTGATCAAGAAGATCATCCAAGCACTGATGAAGCTGACACCAAGGTTGGAAGAATCCCAGATTTTACTCTTGATGAATGGGCAAGAAAGGTTCATGCTTTTGATCCTTATCAAGAAATAGAAGAATCTGAGCTGGGAGTTTATTGCATACATGAAAAAAATCAGCCTATTCCTAGTATCACCAAGCCAAACCACAAAGATGACAATGAGGTATGGCAGTTTTTTTTTATGGATAAAGGAGTAGACAAGGTGCAGGAGGGGGATCCATGGTGGTTTCACCTCAAGGAGTTAAGTATTATTCAGCTTTTAGATTTCAGTTTGCATGCTCTAATAACACTGCTGAATATGAAGCTTTGGTGCAAAGACTACATTGGGCAATCAAGAGAGGAATAAAGAACTTGCAAGTCTTTGGTGACAGTGAGTTTATTGTCAACCAAGTCAAGGGGCAGCATGCTGTCAAGAATGATCTACTCAAGTGCTATAAGAATAGGGTGTGGGACCTCATTCAAGATTTTGAGGGTTTTGGCATCAAATCCATTCCTAGGAAAGAGAACCAAGCCACTGACAGGCTTGCAGCATTTGGGGCAGCCTTTGACGTTGTGGAGAGCATTCAAAAAGACAAGGTACAACCAAACATCCATGTGATTATGAGGCCTTTAGTGCCAAATAACAATGTAAGTTGGCAAGTGTTTGAAAATGATCAGCAAATCATCCATTTCTTGCAAGAAGAGGCTGAATTCTCTGCCAAAAATCAGGAAAAGTTAGAGCAGCAGTATGGTGACCAAGTGGTGCAGCTGAGAACCAACAAACTACCAAAGGGACTTATTACTTTGGAGTCCATTTTCAATCCTAATGATCAGTTTAGGAAGGAGAAAGAAAACATCCAAGTGAAGGGAGAAGATTCAGTGTCCATCTCAGTAGAAAGAGGCAAATCACTCCAAATTGGTAAGATGACAACTGAGCAAGAAAGGTATGAGTTCATACAACTTTGTTAAGAATTCCCTGATGTGTTTTCTTGGAGCTATGAATATTTGAAAGGTTTCAATCCTGAGTTAGCTCAACACACCATGGAATTGGATCCAAATACTAAGCCCATCAGGTAGAAACAAAGGCCAATCAACCCCCACATGGAGCCTCTCATGAGAAAAGAATTGAATAAGTTGATAGAATCAAGAATCATATTCCCTATCAAGCATTCTAGTTGTGTTTCCAACTTGGTTCCAGTTAGAAAGAAGAGTGGGGAAATAAGATTGTGTGTTGACTTCAGAGATTTGAATAGAGCATCTCTCAAGGATCATTATCCACTTCCTTCCATGGAGTAGATTTTACAAGTTGTTGCTAGCTCTGAGAGGTTTTCACTACTTGATGGCTATTCAGGGTATAATCAGATTATGGTGAAGGAAGAAGATCAGTTCAAGACGGCCTTTATAACTAAATGGGGAACTTATGCATACAGGAAAATGCCATTTGGGTTGTCCAACGCTGGAGCTACCTTCGAAAGAGCAATGGACATGACATTCAAAGGTTTGATTAACAACATTGTACTAATATATCTTGATGATATCACTTATTTTTCAAAAAATACAGCAGACCACCTATTTCATTTGAGACAAGTGTTCCAAAGGTGTAGAAGATTTGGAGTCTCCTTGAATCCTAAAAAGTGTGTTTTTCTAGCCCATGAAGGAAAGCTCCTTGGCCACATTTTCTCCAAAGAATGATTAGCAATTGATCTGGAAAGAGTCGAAGCCATAAGAGCACTGCCATTGCCAAGCCACAAGAAGGCCCTTCAAATTTTCTTGGGAAGAATAAATTTTATTCAGAGATTTGTCCCAAATTTTGCAGCCCTTGTCAGACCTATCACCAAGATACTAAAGAAAAGCATGGCTTTCAAATGGACAGTAGAAGGAAAGGAATGTTTTGAAGCAATCAAAGAATCCATCTCTCAAGCCCTAACTCTCATCAACCCGGATTTCTCCAAGGATTTCATCCTCTATGTGTTTGGAGGTGATAATACCATTTCTGCAATTTTGGTACAGCAGAATAAAGACAATGATGAGTATCCAATTGCTTTCTTCAGCCAAATCCTGGAGGACTATAAGGTGAGATATTATTTCATTGAGAAGCATGTTCTTGCAGTAATCAGGAGCTTGAAGAAATTCAAGCATCTAGTTTCAAACAATAAGGTCTAATTGATGGTTTCTCATGTGGGAGTTAAAGACTTCCTCCTCAACAAAGACTTGAATGAAAAAAGGGCAGGTTGGATTACTCGTGTCATGGAGTATGACATTGAGATCAAAGTCACCAAGATAGTAAGAGGAAAAGGATTGTGTGAGAAGCTGATCTTGAGCAAACAAGAGGAATCATGCAATGATAAGGAGGTTGTTTTGGCGTTGCAAGACAACCATGAGCAAGGAAGCACTCAAGAGGATAATGATGGTGTCCCCACTCCTTTCTAGACCCAAGGTATAATGCACTTCCTAAGCATAGGTCTATGTCCTCCAGAGATGAACAAGACCAAAAGAAGACACTTCAGGTTGCAAGTTGTCCCATATGCCCTTGTTGATGGTGTTTTATTCAAAAGAGATGTGAATGGAGTACTGCTGAGATGCATTGGTACAAATCAGATTCATAAGGTGCTGGAAGAGTTCCATGGTGGACCAGCTGGTGGCCATTTTGCACCAAGAGTGATAGCTCTAAAGATCATGAGGGCTGGTTATTATTGGCCCAAGATTTTCAATGATTGTTATGCATGGATCAAGAGGTGTAAGAATTGTGCACTTTTCACAGGTAAAGAGAGGCTAGCTGCCCTCCCATTGCATCCAATTTTAGTTGACCATCCATTCCTGCAATGGGGTTTAGACTTCATTGGAGTTATTAATCCCAATTCGAGCCAAGGGCATAAGTGGATTTTAACAGCCACAGATTACTTCACCAAATGGACTGAAGCAGTAACACTCAAGGAAGCAAATGAATCTAGCATCCTAGACTTCTATGAGGGAATAGTAACCAGATTTGGCATACCAGCTACAATAATATCAGATAATGCATTGGCATTCATTGGATCCAAGGTGACTGAATGGGATGTCAAGAACGAGATCTACCTAAGTACTTCATCAAACTATTACACCCAGGGTAATGGCCAGGCTGAATCTACAAACAAGAACTTGTTGAGGATCATTAGGAGGACTCTTGATGAGAATCAAAGGTCTTGGCATACCAAATTGAAATCAGCCTTATGGGCTGAGAGAATAACTCCTAAAAGATCTACATGTAACTCTCCATTCAAGCTTGTTTATGGAAGAGAGGCAATTTTTTCCATATCACTTGAGTTGCCAACATTGGAACTCATGAAACAGTTGGAGTTGTTGGAGTTTGAGCCCATGGAAGTCAGATATGTAGAATTGATGGAGCTCCAAGAAATCAGAAATCAGGCATCCCAAGCAATGGAGAAGGATCAGGCTTTGATAAAGAAGACCTTTGATAGAAAGGCCAAGAACAGATCCTTCCAAGTTGGAGATCTAGTGTTAAAATGGGATGCAGATAGAGAAAAACTGGGAAGGCATTCAAAATTTGATGCCATTTGGAGTGGCCCATACATGGTCACAAAGTGTAAGGACAATAATGCTTTCAAGTTGTCTTCATTAGATGGCGAAGAACTGCAGATTCCAGTCAATGGAATCCATTTGAAGCATTGCTACTGAAGGAAATGCTTCACCCTATACATATTAGTTTAGCTTTTTCATTCCTCCAAGTGCTTGTGCACATTTTTTTACTGTAGATTAGTTTTTCTTTCCCTAAGTGCTTTGGCACAAGCTTGCTATTCCTGGAGATGTGTTTACAGGCCTTGCTCCATCAGGTGATATTCCATCTTCCTCCTTGCAGTGTTCTGTTAGTTGGGGTATCAAATAGAGAATTTAATGACTCCATACCCAATGGATTGCTTCAAGCAACTGGTAACTTCATCTAGCAGGCAGATGACCCCTCTGAGTCACCAAAATTGTTATCCAAAATATGCCCCTGCTCATTTTTTGTGGCTAAATCCTCTCATTTTTTCCTCTCTTTTTCCTTAGTCATAATATTTTTCTTTTCAGGCACTCAAAACCTTCTGGAAATGACACCATTGGATAGAGATCTTTCTCAGCTTTCCAGAAAGGTAAAGTTTTCCTCCTAACTCCATGTATTTTTGAAGTTATGGCTCGGTAGAGTTTTTTGGAAAAGTTTTCCCCTGAAAGGCCCATGGCCAATGAGATGCCGCCATGTGGGACCTAGAGTGGTGGAGTGTGGGAAAATTTTAGAAAATTTTCCAAATGACCAAAAAGGTGCAAAAATTTAAATTTTTGCCCGCCAACCCGATTTGGCCCTGTTTTGCCCTAAAACTTCAAATGGCCATATCTTTCGATCTAGAGCTCAATTTTTCGTGTTATTTATATAAATGAAAATCTGATGAAATTCTCTACAATATTCTAGGGTCATTTTTACATTTTGATGGAGTTTAGAGAGATAAAATTGAAAAATGCCTCTGGCACGTGGTCATGGACAGAAATGACGTTTCAACCACCATTTTTAATGAAGAATGGCTCGCATTCTCTCCCA
>CM034149.1:489323450-489348450 GCA_019776745.2 Taxus chinensis | reverse complement strand
CTTGTGTGAGTGTGTGTGTGTGTGTATGTGTGAGTGAGCGTGTGCGTGTGTATGTGTGAGCATGTGCATGTGTGTGTTTGTGCATGTGCATGAGCATGTGCGTGTGTGTGTGCATGTGCATGTGCGTGTGTGTGTGCATGTGCTTGTGTGTGTGCCTGTGCATGTGTGTGTAGGTGTGTGTGTGCATGTGCATGTGTGTGTATGTGTACGTGTGCATCTACGTGTGTGTGTTCATGTGTGTGTGTGTGTGTGTGAGCATCTGCGTGTGCATGTTTGTTTGTGTTCATGTGCGTGTGCGTGTGCGTGTGCGTGTGCGTGTGCGTGTGCGTGTGCGTGTGCGTGTGCGTGTGCGTGTGCATGTGCGTGTGCTTGTGCCTATGCGTGTGCGTGTGCGTGTGCTTGTGAGCATGTGCGTGTGTATGTGTGAGCATGTGTGTGACCGTGTGCATGTGCATGTGTGAGTGTGTCTACATTTGCATGTACGTGTGCCTGTGCATGTGCCTGTGCATGTGCATGTGCCTGTGCGTGTGTGTGCATGTGCATGTGCGTTTGCGTGTGCGTGTGCCTGTGCGTGTTCTTGTCAGTGTGTGTGCACGTGTGTGTCTATGTGTTTGTGTGGGTCTGTGTGTGCGTGTGCGTGTGCCTCTATGTGTGCCTCTGTGTGTGCATGTGTGTGTACGCGTGTGCATGTGCGTGTGTGCGTGCGTGTGCATGTGCATGTGCATGTGCATGTGCATGTGCGTGTGCATGTGCGTGTGTGTGTGCCTGTCCATGTGTGTGTGTGTGTGTGTCCCCGTGTGTGTGTGCGTGTGCATTTGCGTGTGCATTTTATTTTACGTGTGCGTCTGCGTGTGCGTCTCTGTGTGTGTGTGTGGGTCTCTGTGTTCGTGTGCGTGTGCCTCTGTGTGTGTGTTTGTGTGTGTGTGTGCGTGTGCATGTGTGTATGCATGTGCATGAGTGTGTGTGTGTGTGTGCATGTGCATGTGTGTGTGCGTGTGCGTGTGCGTGTGGATGTCCGTGTGTGTGTGCGTGTGTGTGTGCATGTGTGTGAGTGTGAGTGTGCGTGTGTGTGTACGTGTGCGAGTGCGTGTGCTTGTAAGTGTACGTGTTTGTGTGCGTGTTTGTGTGCGTGTGGGTCTATGTGTGTGTGCGTGTGCCTGTGCATGTGCCTCTATGTGTGCATGTGCATGTGCTTGTGCATGTGCCTCTATGTGTGCATGTGCATGTGCCTGTTGTCGCAAATCAGTAGCACCCCCTGGATGTTGATCAGATTTCTAGTTTGATCACCCTATGTGTGTGAGTGTGTTCTCGTGAATGCATTTATGTGTGCGTGTAATGAATCGTGCTTGCCATGTGTGTGTGACTGTGCAAAATGGAAGAGTGTGTCTCTAGATTAGAGGCTGGTTCCTGTGCAACTGTGTGTAATGAGTGCTATTTGCGTGCGCACTTGTGTTTGTGCACAATGTGCAGAGGTGTGTAAACTCCTAAATCTGTGTGTGAATTCCAAAGTGTGACATGGATAGAAAATGCAAAAAAGAATGAACTAATGCTAATAGGTGATGCACCAAAGTGAGTTGTAGACACCTGATGCTGCATGAAATACACAATCCACAAGGTGTACACAGCACAAAACATGCACAAATGCGTCAAAAATGTAATGAAAGATCAAGAAAGCAATGATAGATATATGAAAGTGATTGTGTGATGTGTGTGCATCACAGAACATGTGTGTGTGTGCATGCTGTAGATCCAATGTGTGTGTGCATCTACAGTGATGCAAAGTGCAAGAAAAGGTGTTGCATTATGCATGGAAAGGTAAAATTGCTGTCACAAATTCTGCACGCAAGTGAGTGTAAGCAAAAGGAAGTTGCAGAGCTGAAAAAGTGTCTCCCCTGTGTGCAAAAAATGAACTGCATTCGTGGCTTGTATAGTGCATGTGTGCACGACGCCAGGAGTGTGAAACGTGTGTAAAAGTGCATTGTGTGTTGCAAATCAGTGTACCCTGGATGTTGATCACGAACAACGTATGGGCGGCCTGATTCTAGACATCCAGTGTGATCACACTAACATTTCCTGTGCCCAAGTGTGGGACTTGCAAAAATGCGAAGAGGAATTCTTCAGTTTAGAGGTGTGGTTGAAACGTCCTTTCTGTCCATGTCTATGTCACTTGCACAATTGTAGGGTTTCTTGATTTCCTAAATCTACTCTAAATTCCACCAGGAGACATGTGATAGAGAATGCACAAACGTGAATCTCGTACTGAATGTTTGCCAGCTGTACGATTGCATATAAAGAGTTGATAGACACCTGATGCTGCTGGATGAAAGATGTGGCGATGTGTGAAGTGTGTAGTGCAGCACACAAACAAGTGCACAAATGCGTGTCGATGGGAAATGTGTGTGTGTGAAAGCAATGATAGATATATGAAAGTGTGTTGTGGTCGTGTTGAAAAATGTGTGTCACAGAACATGTGTGTGCTCGTGCATCCTCAGATCGCAAGTGCCACGTGGCATGTACAGTGTATCTAGAGCGCAAGGGCCCATGAGCGTGCTGTCCATTTTGCGTGTGTATGTGAAAGTTGTGTGAAAATTTCTTCACAAATTCCCCGCCAAGGCCGGTGAGCATGAAACATGTGTGTGCACGCACGTGTGTCCGTGTGCGTGCAAAAAGTGGGCGGGCTTTCTCTTTGAATTATGTGTGTGCATACTCATTCTGTGTGTGAAAAAATTGCATGCACATGTGCGTCCCCATGACTCCGCCTAGTGAGTAGAGAAACACGTGTGAAAAAGTGCATAGGAGTTGCGTGTGCATGTGATGCAGCGTGTGCCATCAAAACTCATGCGTGTGC
Source organism: Taxus chinensis (assembly GCA_019776745.2). Lineage (NCBI taxonomy): Eukaryota > Viridiplantae > Streptophyta > Pinopsida > Cupressales > Taxaceae > Taxus > Taxus chinensis. The sequence goes on along the minus strand of CM034149.1, from coordinate 489,345,602 downwards.
GACTGTTTGGCAACAGACACATTGCCCATAAAATCTAATTGCTTCCTAACGCCCCATGCTTGGTGTGAGCATGTGCGTGTGCATTGTCGCATTGTGCATGGCTGGTGTGAAATGGGTCCAAAAATCTATCCATGACTCATGTGTGCGAAGGCGTTTGTGTGTGCGTGGGATCTTCAAACCTCCATCCCGCGCTGCAAAAATCCGTGCTCCCTAGTGACATCGTGTCATGTTACGTGTTGTGCCAGCGTGGCCATCCTATCCCCAAGTGCATGTGTCGTGTGCCAACTGAGCTGTGTGTCGAAAGATGTGTGTGATTTGAAGTTTGTGCCTATGCCTGGGCATGTGGGCAACGAATGCGATGTGGTCGTGCAGGCGTACGTGTGAGGAAAATTCTGCATTTTTACCTTTGCTTGCCAAAACATTTGGTAAAATTTGTCCAAAATTTGTCCTGCGACGTTTACGCCACTCCTAGTGTGACACATGGCGGCGTCTCATTAGCTGCGGGCCTTTTATGGGCAAATGTTTTCCAAAAAACGTGGGCATGTGCCATGTGTGTCAAAAATACGTGTGCGTGTAGTGTTTGAAAAATTGTGACCTGTGTGCGTGCACATAGGCGTGTGCGTGTGCTGGCTATCCTATGGTGTCGCGTGCACGTGAGTGAGTATGCATGTTCTGTGAAAAGTAAAATGTGTGTATGACTGAGAGCACGCATATGAGTGTGTGTGTGTAATGAGAGCGTGTGTAGCCACAAAAAATGCGCAGCGCGCGTGCATGTGTGTGTGTGCGTGTGCAATTTTGCGTCCGCGTGCAAAGTGCGTGTGCGAGTGTGTACCTACTGTGATGGAGTGTGCCAGTGTGCATGTACGTGTGCGTGTAAGTGAGCATGTGTGTCATGTGTTGTAGCATACAAAGCGTGGGCATGAGCAAGTGTGTGTGTGTGTCATGTGTGTGTGTGTGTGTGAAACCCACTGAAATGTGAGTGTGCAAGTGCAAAACGTGCACGCGCGTGTGCTATGTGCAAAACTGCATGTGAGTGCGTGTGTGTGTGTTTGTGAACGTGCAGCGTGTGCACAAGTGCGTGTGCGTGTGCGTGTGCGTGTGCGTGTGCATGGGTTTGGGTTTGGGTGTGGGCGTGGGCATGGGCATGCCCGTATGCGTGGATGTGTGCGAGAAATAGCTGTCTGTGTTCTCAAAAGTATGCAACGTGAGTGCAGCGTGATGTGCGTGTGCGCTGAACATGGCGTGTGTGTGTGATGTGTGTGTGTGTGAACAAGAAGTGTGAGTGAGTGTGTACCCAAAGCGTTGGCATGAGCAAGTGTGGCGTGTGTGTACACATGTGGATACCTGCGTGTGCGTGTGCGTGTACATGTGGAGTGAAGCCTGTGTGACTGCTGATCCTGGGTACTGGGTTGTAGGCGTCACCCGTCATGTGTGGAAGCAATCATGACTGGTGTGTGTCTGTGTCCATATGACTATAATGAAGTCAAACACGTGCATGTGCGTGCGTGCGTGTGATCCATGTGATGATGCGCGTAGATGTGAGTGTGTGTGTACTCCAAAGCGTGGAGCATTCTTGTAGCAAGTGTGTGTGTGTGTGTGATGTGTGAAGCAATGTGTAGTGACTGTGTGTGCGTGCCCTGTGCATGTGTCCTGTCATGTGCAACGTGTGCATGTGTGTCTGCATAGTGTGCAACTGGTGCGTTATTGCATGTGCGACATCCATGTGCGGTGTGCTGTGTACATTGTGCGTGTGCCTACTGGAATACATTGTCTGGTTTTGGAGCGTCCTGCATGAGTAGCTGTGGGTGTGAGCAAGTTCTTCCAGCTGTGATGTCAAGAGGCATGCGTGTGCAAACTGTAAGCTGTTGTCCTGTGAACTCTTTGCGTGTGGCATGAGCAGCAAGTGGCGTGAGCAAGTGTGTGTGTGTGAACAAGTGGTGAAGAAGCGCATACGCATGCGCGTAATGTGTGCGTGCTGGCGTGTGCGTGTAAACGTGTGTGTGTGCGTGTGCGTGTGCGTGTGCGTGCGTGTGCGTTTACGTGTGCATGCTGCATGTGCATGGGTCTCTGGGTCTTGGGCGTGGGTGTGGGCGTGGGCAAATGTACATGTGTGTGTCACCCTGTGTAACTTCATATGCATATGACATGAGCATGCGTGGTGTCAATGCAAACTGCGTGCCAAAAATGTAGATGTGTGTGTGAGACGTGAAGTGTGAGTGTGTGTATGATAGTGTGGGTGTGAGAAAGTGTGTGTGCTCACAATGTGTGGACGTATGTGTGTGTCACCTGTGTAATGTGTCTGTGTGTCTGTCAAATGTGTGCATGTGGAATGTGCGTCTAAAATGTGGTGCAATAATGCTTCCTTGCATTCTGCGTGTGCGTGTAAAAAATGACTTGACCTCATGCCGTTTGCATCCTGCATGATAGCGTGGGCGGTTTGAGCATGGTGTTCCTTCCTTCTCGATGAGCATGCGTGTTGCAGTGTAAACTGGATCAGCATTGTGTATTTGCGCAAAGTGCCAACATGGAGAGCCAACTGGGCACTGAGCAAACTGTGTGTGTGTGGTCGCTGTGAGCATGCATGTTATAAAATGCAGCGCGTGTGTGTGTGTGCACTTGCTTGTGCAACTGTAACATGAGCGTGATTGCGTGTCACCATCAAGTGCGATTTATGTGTAATCCCGTGTGTGTGTGTATGCACAACTCTTCAGACGTGTGTGAGTATGTGTGTATGCATGCGTGTGTGTGTTTGTGCATGTGCGTTTAGATTTGCGTGTGCGTGTGCGGATGTGTGTCCTGCCATGGTGCGATGTGGCGCGTGCGCGTGCGTGAAGTGCGATGTGTAACTCAATGTGATGTGTACAATGTGTGTGCGCGTGTGTGCGTGTGCATGGCGTGAGGCATGGCATGAGTCTTGGGTGTGCTTTGGATGGCATTGGCGTGGTTGTGAAGGGCATGGGATAGAAGAATTGAGTATGTGCGTTTACGTGTGTGTGTGTGTGTCCATGCATGTGTGTGCGTGTGCTTGCGCGCACGCATATGCATCGGCATGTGTATGTGTGTGTGTGTGCTGTGATAAAACAGATGTGTGTGAAAGTGTGTGGAGTGAAAAGGCATGATATGTGTGTGCTGTGACCTGTTGATAAGTGTGAGTGTGAGTGCGTGTGCATGTGCATACATCATGGGTATGTCCTTCAGTCCAGTTTGGGCGTGCTCGTGTGCGTGGGTGTGGGTGTGGGCATGGCATTGGCATGTGTAGCTGTACGTGTGTGTGTGTGTGTGTAATGTCCATGCATGTGTGTGCCCACCCGTGGGCGTGGTGCGCGTGCAACTGATGCTATGTGCGTTTGCATGTGCGCGCGGGTGGGCGTGCGCACGTGCGTATGCATGTGCATGTGTACGTGCTATTGTTGCAAATCAGCAGCACCCCTGGATGTTGATCAGATTTCTAGTTTGATATTTTAGACATCCAGTGTGATTACACAACATTGAATCCTTTCCCCAAGTGTGGGACTTGCAAAATGAGAAAAGAATCTCCAATTTAGCGGCTGGTTCCTAAATTCCTCTGGTCAGATTTATCACTTACAAGTTGCAGAGGTCTATATTCCTAACCCTACCCTAAATTCCAAAGGAGACAGAGATAGAGAATGCAAAAAAGCTAAAACTAATGCTAATAGGTGATGCACCAAAGGAGTGGTGAGCATTTTTTACTTCTGCAGATTGACACAGTCCATAAAAATGCAACAAAGAACCTCATGTACAAACTGATAATTGTAATGAAGGATCATAAATTAACTAAACAACACAGGAAGAGGATGAAAACTAATCACAGAGGCTATATTGTTATTTTAATCATCAAAATCACTTGCATTACAACACATGAGAGGCAAAATAAAGTTGCAGCTCTTAGAAAAGGTCTGATATTCCACCAAAATCACTTCCAAGGTGAGAAAGGGAACACGCAATACACAAAAAATGTTCAACCCTTTGAAAATGAGCCAAATCTGGCTTTTACAGTGCAAGGGACGAGCCCAGGAGAGAGAAACACAGGAAAACATGGAAGGGATTCAACCATTGACCAAAAAGCATTCAAAACAGCCTGGGCATCTTTACAGACCCATCCCCTGACATTTTTAGCCATGCAAGGAGAGAAAGTGAGCCATTCTTCATTAAAAATGGTGGTTAAAACGTCATTTCTATCCATGACCACATGCTAGAATCCACCAAAATGCAAAAATGACCCCAGAATCTTGTAGAGAATTTCACCAGCTTTCCATTGATATAAAGAACGCGAAAAACCGAGCTCTGGATCGAAAGATATGGCCATTTGAAGTTTTAAGGCAAAACGGGGCCAAATTGGGTTGGCGGGCAAAAATTTGAATTTTTGCACCTTTTTGGTCATTTGGAAAATTTTCCAAAATTTCCCCGTGCTCCACCACTCTAGGTGCCACTTGGCGGCATCTCATTGGCCGCGGGCCTTTCAGGGGAAATTTTTTCCAAAAAAACTCCACCGAGCCATAACTTCAAAAATACATGGAGTTAGGAGGAAAACTTTACCTTTCTGGAAAGCTGAGAAAGAGCTCTATCCAATGGTGTCATTTCTAGAATGTTTTGAGTGCCTCAAAATTAAAATATTATGACTGATGCACAAGATAGAAAAAATGAGAGGAGTTAGCCACAAAAAATGAGTAGGGGCACATTTTGGATAACAATTTTGGCGACTCAGAGGGGTCATCTGCCTGCTGGATGAAGTTACCAGTTTCCTGAAGCAATCCATTGGGTATGGAGTCATTGAATTCTCTGTTTGATACCCCAACTTACTAGAACACTGCAAGGAGGAAGATGGAATATCACCTGATGGAGCAAGGTCTGCAAACACATCTTCAAGAACAGCAAGCTTGTGCCAAAGCACTTAGGGAAAGAAAAACTAATCTACAGCAAAACAATGTGCACAAGCACTTGGAAGAATGAAAAACCTAAAATAATATGTACAGGGTGAAGCATTTCCTTCAGTAGTAATGCTTCAGATGGATTTCATTGACTGTAATCTGCAGTTCTTCGCCATCCAATGAAGACAACTGGAAAGCATTGTTGTCCTTACACTTTGTGACCATGTATGGGCCACTCCAAATGGCATCAAATTTTGAATGCTTTCCCGGTTTTTCTCTATCCGCATCCTATTTTAACACTAGATCTCCAACTTGGAAGGATCTATTCTTGGCCTTTCTATCAAAGGTCTTCTTTATCAAAGCTTGATCCTTCTCCATTACTTGGGATGCCTGATTTCTGATTTCTTGGAGCTCCATCAATTCTGCATATCTGAATTCCATGGGCTCAAACTCCAACAACTCCAACTATTTCATGAGTTCCAATGTTGGCAACTCAAGAAATATGTGAAAAATTTCCTCTCTTACATAAATAACCTTGAATGGAGAGTTACCTATAGATCTTTTAGGAGTTATCCTATCAGCCCATAAGGCTGATTTCAATTTGGTATGCCAAGACCTCTGATTCTCATCAAGAGTCCTCCTAATGATCCTCAACAAGTTCTTGTTTGTAGATTCAACCTGGCCATTACCCTGGGGGTAATAGTTTGATGAAGTACTTAGGTAGATCCCATTCTTGACATCCCATTCATTCACCTTGGATCCAACGAATGCCAATGCATTATTTGATATTATTGTAGCTGGTATGCCAAATCTGGTTACTATTCCCTCATAGAAGTCTAGGATGCTAGATTCATTTTCTTCCTTGAGTGCTACTGCTTCAGTCCATTTGGTGAAGTAATCTGTGGCTGTTAAAATCCACTTGTGCCCTTGGCTCGAATTAGGATTAATAACTCCAATGAAGTCTAAACCCCATTGCATGAATGGCTGGTCAACTGAAATTGGATGCAATGGGAGTGCAGCTAGCCTCTCTTTACCTGTGAAAAATACACAATTCTTACACCTCTTGATCCATGCATAACAATCATTGAAAATCTTGGGCCAATAATAACCAGCCCTCATGATCTTTACAGCTGTCACTCTTGGTGCAAAATGGCCACCAGCTGGTCCACCATGGAACTCTTCCAGCACCTTATGAATCTAATTTGTACCAATGCATCTCAGCAGTACTCCATTCACATCTCTTTTGAATAAAACACCATCGACAAGGGCATATGGGACAGCTTGCAACCTGAAGTGTCTTCTTTGGGTCTTGTTCATCTCTGGAGGACATAGACCTGTGCTTAGGAAGTGCATTATACCTTGGGTCCAGCAAGGAGTGGGGACACCATCATTCTCCTCTTGAGTGCTTCCTTGCTCATGGCTATCTTGCAACACCAAAATAGCCTCCTTATCGTTGCATGATTCCTCTTGTTTGCTCAAGATCAGCTGCTCACACAATCATTTTCCTCTTACCAACATGGTGACTTTGATCTCAATGTCATACTCCATGACACGAGTAATCCAACCTGCCCTTTTTTCATTCAAGTCTTTGTTGAGGAGGAAGTCTTTAACTCCCGCATGAGAAACCATCAATTAGACCTTATTCTTTGAAACTAGATGCTTGAATTTCTTCAAGCTCCTGATTATTGCAAGAACATGCTTCTCAATGAAAGAATATCTCACCTCATAGTCCTCCAGGCTTTGGCTTAAGAAAGTAATTAGCTGCTCATCATTGTCTTTATTCTGCTGTACCAAAATTGTAGAAATAGTATCATCACCTCCAAACACATAAAGGATGAAATCCTTGGAGAAATCCGGGTTGATGAGAGTTGGGGCTTGAGAGATGGCTTCTTTGATTGGTTTTAAACTTTCCTTTCCTTCTACTTTCCATTTGAAATCCATGCTTTTCTTTTGCATCTTGGTGATAGGTTTGACAAGGGCTGCAAAATTTGGGACAAACCTCCGAACAAAATTTATTCTTCCCAAGAAAATTTGAAGGGCCTTCTTGTGGCTTGGCAATGGCAGTTCTCTTATGGCTTTGACTCTTTCCGGATCAATTGCTAATCCTTATTTGGAGACAATGTGGCCAAGGAGCTTTCCTTCATGGGCTAGAAAAACACACTTTTTAGGATTCAAGGAGACTCCAAATCTTCTACACCTTTGGAACACTTATCTCAAATGAAAGAGGTGGTCTGCTGTATTTTTTGAAAAAACAGTGATATCATCAAGATATATCAGTACAATGTTGTTAATCAAACCTTTGAACACCATGTCCATTGCTCTTTGGAAGGTATCTTCAGTGTTGGATAACCCAAATGGTATTTTCCTGTATGCATAAGTTCCCGATTTAGTTGTAAAGGCTGTCTTGAACTGATCTTCTTCCTTCACCATAATCTGATTATACCCTGAGTAGCCATCAAGTAGTGAAAACCTCTCAGAGCTAGCAACAACTTGTAAAATCTACTCCATGGAAGGAAGTGGATAATGATCCTTGAGAGATGCTCTATTCAAATCTCTAAAGTCAACACACAATCTGATTTCCCCACTCTTCTTTCTGACTGGAACCAAGTTGGCAACCCAACTAGAATGCTTGATAGGGAATATGATTCTTGATTCTATCAACTTATTCAATTCTTTTCTCATTGGAGGCTCCATGTGGGGGTTGACTGGCCTTTGTTTCTACCTGATGGGCTTAGTATTTGGATCCAATTCAATGGTGTGCTGAGCTAACTCGGGATTGAAACCTTTCAAATCTTCATAGCTCCAAGAAAACACATTAGGGAATTCTTGAAAAAGTTGTATGAACTCATACCTTTCTTGCTCAGTTGTCATCTTACCAATTTGGAGTGATTTGCCTCTTTCTACTGAGATGGACACTGAATCTTCTCCCTTCACTTGGATGTTTACTTTCTCCTTCCTAAACTGATCATTAGGATTGAAAATGAACTCCAAAGTAATAAGTCCCTTTGGTAGTTTATTGGTTCTCAGCTACACCACTTGGTCACCATACTACTGCTCTAACTTTCCCTAATTTTTGGCTGAGAATTCAGCCTCTTCTTGCAAGAAATGGATGATTTGCTGATCATTTTCAAACACTTGCCAACTTACATTGTTATCTGGCACTGAAGGCCTCACAATCACATGGATGTTTGGTTATACCTTATATTTTTGAATGGTCTCCACAACGTCAAAGGCTGCCCCAACTGCTGCAAGCATGTCAGTGGCTTGGTTCTCTTTCCTTGGAATGGATTTGATGCCAAAACCCTCAAAATATTCAATGAGGTCCCACACCCTATTCTTGTAGCACTTGAGTAGATCATTCTTGACAGCATGCTGCCCCTTGACTTGGTTGAATATCAACTCACTGTCACCAAAGACTTGCAAGTTCTTTATTCCTCTCTTGATTGCCTAATGCAGTCCTTGCACCAAGGCTTCATATTCAATAGTGTTATTAGAGCATGTAAACTGAAATCTAAAAGCTGAATAATACTCAACTCCTTGAGGTGAAACCAGCATGGATCCCCCTCCTACACCTTGTCTACTCCTTGGTCCATCAAAAAACAACTACCATACCTCATTGTCATCTTTGTGGTTTGGCTTGGTGATGCTAGGAATAGGCTGATTTTCTTCATGTATGTAATAGAATCCCAACTCAGATTCTTCTATTTCTTGATAAGGATTAGAAGTATGCACCTTGCTTTCCCATTCATCAAGAGTTAGATCTGGGATGCTTCCTACCTTGATGTCAACTTCATCAGTGCTTGGATAATCCTCTTGATCAAACGTTGAACAATTGGCATTAATCTGACTTGGAGTGTAAGGCTCAATGTGAAAGTTTGCAATAGGTTCAGAACTGATTGTGGCTTTGGTTCCATATCTTGTTCTGAATAGCATGTGTGACCAATTAGCAGACAAGTAACCTCCAATATTAGCTATGAAATCCCTTGACAAACATAGGGCAAAGAGTGGTGGAAGGTCTATTACTGAGACATCTTGCAAAACAACCACATTGGGACAGGTATGCAAAGTAAGAATCAAGTTTTTAATCACCCTGACTGTTGTTACTACTATCCCATCCAACTGTACCACCCCTTTGGATATGGTTTCATACTGAATTCCCAACTGATTAGCTATTTGCTCGGGCATTACTAAACTACTTGCCCCGGAATCAATCATGCAATTGTGTACTAATTGATTTCCAATAATCAATGAAACGTAGAATGGAGGGGGCTTCAATATTTTACCTTGTTGTCCTCCATGATTCCCCTCAGGCTAGGTAGAATTTGTGAGCACCTTCTCTTGCATTTGGACTTGCTGATTTGAAGCTGACCAGTCCTTCATGGCAGCTTGTAGCAAATCTCTTTAGCCTGGGATAGATAGTGATTCCCACATTGATATGTTTACATTTGTCTTCTTCATCTAATCAATGATACTGAATGGAGATGAAGTATCCCTCTGCTGTCCATTGGCCTTCACATTCATTCCTTGCACATGGGCAGAAACAACTGGCATTTGGGTTGGCCTAGGGGCTGTTTTAGGCAATCATTGTGTGCTTGGGATTACATTTTGTTTGCCAATAGTTTGTGGAGTGACAGAAGGTCATGAATTACTTGGGGCCAATGGCTGTTCTTCACCCAAATTTCTTCTCTTTGACCTTGTGTTGGTTGCAACACTTTGGGAAATTGTTTGATTCATGCCACAAAATATTTTGCCTGCTACTTTACAAGTGTGGTATCATTTGGAGCTGATTGCTGCTGGAATGTTTCTTGTTGCTGGTTATTTCCTTGACTACCTTCACCCTCCACACCAGTTACTGTCACCATTAATTCTTTATTCAAGGCACCATTGAAGCACATGGACTGGTTATGAAGTTCATTGCATGGGAAACACCAATCATACTCTTGAGCTATATTGTTTTGTACTGGCACTAATGCTTTAGATGCAGATGTAGCATTGGGATTATAGGGCTGAAATGGTCTGTTGGCAGGAGGCCTTGCTTGATTTAGATTTGCAGCTAGATTGGGTAGTCTATGAGGTTGATATGGCTACCTGTTAGGCTGAGCTTGAGGCTGGAAGGAAGGACTAAAACCTTGAGCTTGTTGCCTTTTGAGTGTAACCAGCTCATTACCTAGATTTTGCAATTGCTTCATGACTTCTTGAAGTTCATTTGAGGCACTAGAAGATGAAGTGGAAGCTTCACTTGAATTCTGATTTCTCGGAGTGGGAATAGAAGCTAAATTAGGCACTTGGATAGTACTTGGGCTCTTTAAACTTGGAAATAATGGCATTAGAGGCCTAGGAGCCAACTTGCAAGCTTGAATCAAACAATTTTCAGCTCTAATGGCAATGCTATAAGCAATGGGGATAGTTGTGCCTCCCATGGACTGAATTAACATAGAAATATCAGAATTTAAAGCTTTAAGGTAATAAAGAAAAGCATCTTCTGCTGTTGGCCCGAATGCCACTGGAATTCTCTCCCAAGTCCTTTGAAATCTAAAATTAAAATCAGTCAGCTGCTCATTGGGAGCTCTTTTGATAGTTGTCAGCTGATCCAAAAGGGACAAGTTGTCTCCCTTTTCCCCAAACTACTTATGGAGGGCTATACATAGCTGATTCTAACTTTGAATAGAACCTGAGGCAAGACTCCTAAACCATTGCAAAGCTTTCCCTTTGAATGAAGTTACCAGTAGTTTGACAGTAACTTGCATCTCATTGATCTCATGGATTGCACAAATGTTAGCAATATCCTTAATATGATCACCAGGTGAGGTCTAATTTTCTCCAGTGAAGTATGGAATGTTCTTCAATGCTGCAACTGGGATTAGATATTGTGTATTAAGAGCAAGTCGGCTGCTGCCAGTGAAATTGACATATGGGTTGTTTTGTGCCATTCTGATTGGCCTTAGAACCCTTGTTGATTGAATGAAAGGCCTACCAGGTGGAGGAGTTGAGAGAGTTCTGTTCGGTGGAGATGGAGACCTTTGGATTTTCCTCCCACTTTGTCTTATTCTTGGAGATAACTGCAGATATTCAAACAACACCTCTTTCTCTCCAGCTCTTGACCTTGTGTTGATTCTTCTCGTGAGTTTTCAGGTCTACACTGCTAAAACCAGCTGATTCTTCTTCCTTGGAGTCGCCAGATGTATAATTTATAGATCTTTTAAAGCAAGAAACTTGTAACAAATGCACATCAATTTTGTTGCAATGAAGATGAAGACCTCTAAGGTTCCACCAGGTGTGCCAAAACTGTTGTTACAAATCAGCAGCACCCCTTGGATGTTGATCAAATTTCTACTTTGATCATACTAGTATCCAGTGTGATTTCACAACATTGAATCCTTTCCCCAAGTGTGGGACTTGCAAAATGAGAAAAGAATCTCTAGTTTAGAGGCTAGTTCCTCAATTCCTCTAGTCAAATTTATCACTTACAAGTTGCAGAGGTCTATATTCCTAACCCTACCCTAAATTCGAAAGGAGACAGAGATAGAGAATGCAAAAAAGCTAAAACTAATGCTAATAGGTGATGCACCAAGGGAGTGGTGAGCATTTTTAACTTCTGCAGATTGACACAGTCTATAAAAATGCAACAAAGAACCTCATGTACAAACTAATAATTGTAATGAAGGATCATAAATTAACCAAACAACACAGGAAGAGGATGAAAACTAATCACAGAGGCTATATTGTTATTTTAATCATCAAAATCACTTGCATTACAACACATGAGAGGCAAAATAAAATTGCAGATCTTAGAAAAGGTCTGATATTCCACCAAAATCACTTCCAAGGTGAGAAAGGGGACCTGCAATACACAAAAAATGTTCAACCCTTTGAAAATGAGCCAAATCTGGCTTTTACAGTGCAAGGGACAAGCCCAAGAGAGAGAAACGTGGGAAAACATGGAAGGGATTCAACCATTGACCAAAACACATTCAAAATAGCATGGAAATCCTTACAGACCCATCCCCTAACATTTTTAGCCATGCTGGGAGAGAATGCGAGCCATTCTTCATTAAAAACGGTGGTTGAAACATCATTTCTGTCCATGACCACGTGTTAGAGGTGTTTTTAAATTTTCTCTCTCCAAACTCCATCAAAATTCCAAAATGACCCTATAATTTTGTAGATAATTTCACCAGCTTTCCTTTGATATAAAGAACGTGAAAAACCGAGCTCTAGATCGAAAGATATGGCCATTTGAAGTTTTAGGGCAAAACGGGGCCAAATCGGGTTGGCGAGCAAAAATTTGAATTTTTACACCTTTTTGGTCATTTGGAAAATTTTCCAAAATTTCCCCGCGCTCCACCACTCTAGGTGCCAAATGGCAACATCTCATTGGCTGCGGGCCTTTCAGGGGAAAATGTTTCTAAAAAAACTCTGATGAGCCATAACTTCAAAAATACATGGAGTTAGGAGGAAAACTTTACCTTTCTGGAAAGATGAGAAAGAGCTCTATCCAATGGTGTCATTTCTAGAAGGTTTTGAGTGCTTGAAAAGTAAAATATTATGACTGAGGCACAAGATATGGAAAAATGAGAGGAGTTAGCCACAAAAAATGAGCAGGGGCACATTTTGGATAACACCTCCATCTTTTGGATTTGTTCCAGCAGATCTGCATTTTCTTCTTGACTGCCCTCACAACCAGCATACCCTTGTGCTTGACATGCTTCATATCCAGACTAACTTTGGCACTACTGCTCATATGGGTAGACATGCTGATTTTGAATTTGATCAAAATGCTGATTTAGAAGATTTGTAAAACATATTGGAGGTGTGATATACTGCTGTTGTAAATGTGAATTCCATGATGGAAATGAAGTCATGATTGCACCACTTAATGGAATGGAAAAGAATGAAAATGATGGAAAGAAGAATGGATGGAAATGAATGGAAAATAGGTCTGCAACTTATAGAATGAGTTGTTTACCAGATGGAGTCACCAGATGTGCTTTTGAAAGTGCCTCCAAAAGGCTGAATCTTTAACAGGAACACACCAACCTGTCAAAGATAAATTAGAAGACCTCTAAGGTCCCACCGGGTGTGCCAAAAATGTTGTCGCAAATCAGTAGCACCCCCTGGATGTTGATCAGATTTCTAGTTTGATCACCCTATGCATCCAGTGTGATTGCACAACATTGAATCCTCTTCCCAAGTTTGGGACTTGCAAAATGGAAGAGGAATCTCTAGATTAGAGGCTGGTTCCTCAACTCCTCTGATCAGCTATTTCACTTACACAATTGCAGAGGTTTAAACTCCTAAATCTACTCTAAATTTCAAAGGGACAAGGATAGAAAATGCAAAAAAAGAAAGAACTAATGCTAATAGGTGATGCACCAAAGGAGTTGTAGACACCTGATGCTGAAGGAAATACATAATCCACAAGGAAAAATAACACAAGACATGCACAAATGCTCAAAATGTAATGAAATATCAAGAAAGCAATGATAGATATATGAAAGGATTGAGGGATTTTAATCACAGAACATATATCAACATCTTAGATCCAATACAGTACATTACAATGATCAAAAGGCAAGAAAAGGTGTTGCATTACATGGAAAGGTAAAATTTCTTCACAAATTCTGCCAAGGAGGAAGAAAAAGGAAGTTGGAGAGCTGAAAAAGTGTCTCCCCTTTGCAAAAATGAACTCATTCTAGCTTTTACAGTGCAAACCACGACCCCAGGAGAGAGAAACACGGGAAAAAGTGCAAGGGGTTCAACCATTGACCAAACTGCCATCAAAACAGCATGGGCACCCTAACAGACCCATTCCCTAACATTTTTAACCATGTTGGGAGAGAATGCGAGCCATTCTTCATTAAAAACGGTGGTTGAAACATCATTTTTGTCCATGACCACGTACTAGAGGTGTTTCTTGATTTTCTTTCTCCAAACTCCACCAAAATGCAAAAAATGACCTCGAAATCTCGTAGAGAATTTTACCATCTTTCCATTGATATAAATAATGTGAAAAACCGAGCTCTGGATCGAAAGATATGGCAATTTGAAGTTTTAGGGAAAAACAGGGCCAAATCGGGTGGGTGGGAATTTTTTTTGAATTTTTACCTTTTTGGTCGTTTGGAAAATTTTCCAAAATTTTCCCACACTCCTCAAGTCTAGGTGCCACATGGCATGTTTTTATTGGGCGTGGACCCATCCTGCTCCATTTTCCTTTGTTCTAGCCTTTGGAAAATTTTCCAAAATTCCCCGCTGGACCGGTGAGCTGAGACACGTGGCACGCTCTGATTGGGCGCGCAATAAGGGGGCGGGCTTTCCATTTGAATTTTCTTTTATTTCCTCGTAGGGAAAAAATTCTTGAATTCTCCCCATGCTCTGCCACTCCATGACACGTGTCCTCATATGATTGGTTGACGGAGGCAACGGGCCAAAAACTCATCCTTTGGACTTTCGACAAAACACTTTGCCCAAAAATCTAATTCTTCCTCGCGCCCCGCCGGTCTGAGCTCTGGTGACACATGTCACATTATGATTTGGCTCAGGGAAATGCGTCCAAAAATCCTCCATTGAAATTTGGTGAAACACTTAGCAAAATTTCAAACCTCCCCCCCGCGCTGCGAACTTCCGGCTCCCTAGGACACGTGTCATGTTTTTATTGGCCGAGGGACCATCCTTCAAAAATTTTCTTACCCCAACACTTAGTTGATTTTTCCAACTTTCTCCCCTAGGCACGTGGTAGCAAATGATTGGTCGGTGGGCCTGTGGGGAAAAATTCTTCATTTTGAAACCTTTGCCAAAACACTTAGTAAAAAACCAAGTTCTCCTCTGACCCCCACCACTCCTTGACACGTGGCACGTCCTGATTGGCTGCGGGCCTTCTAGGGGAAAAATTCAAAAAAAAATCCACCGAGCCATAACTTGAAAAATACATGGAGTTATGAGGAAAACTTTACCTTTCTGGAAAGATGAGAAAGAGCTCTATCCAATGGTGCCACTTCCAGAAGGTTTTGATTGCCTGAAAGCAAAATTTTGTGACTAAGGCACAAGAGAGGGAAGAATAGGAGGTGTTAGCCACAAAATGAGTAGGGAGCACATTTTGGATAACAATTTTGGTGACTCAGAGGGGGCATCTACCTGCTGGATGAAGTTACCGTTATCCCAAATGTGCCCCCTACTCATTTTTTGGCTAACTCCTTTACATCTTTTCTCTCTTGTGCCTCAGTCAGAATATTTTGTTTTCTAGGCACTCAAAACCTTCTAGAAATGGCACCATTGGATAGAGATCTTTCTCATCTTTCCAGAAAGGTAAATTTTTCCTCCTAACTCCACGTATTTTTCAAGTTATGGCTCAGTGGAGTTTTGGTGGGAAATTTTTCCCTAGAAGGCCCGCAGCCAATCAAGAGCTGCCACGTGTCCAAGGGCAAAAAAACACCAAGCGACCAGAAGGAAAAAATGGTTAGGAAGGGCACGCACTGAATAAGAACGTGCCATGTAGCACTTGGAGTGGCGGAGCGTGGGGAAAATTTGAAAAATGTTCCAAAGACCAAATGGGTAAAAATTCAAACTTTTTGCCCGCCGATCCGATTTTGGCCTGTTTTTTCCCTAAAACTTCAAATAGCCATAACTTTTGATCCAGAGCTAAGATTTTCATGTTCTTTATATAAATGGAAATCTAGTGAAATTATCTACAAGATTCCATGGTAAATTTTGAATTTTGGTTTAGTTTGGATGGAGGAAATCAAAAAACACTTCTGGTATGTGCCCATGGACAGAACTGACATTTCAACAACCAATTTTAATGCAAAATGGGTCGCATTCTTCTCCAGCATGGTCAAAAATGTTAGGGAATGGGTTTGTAAGGACCTCCATGCTATTTTTAATTCATTTTTGTCAATGGGGAATGGCTCCCATGTTTTTTCACATTTTCTCTCTCCTGGGCTCGATCCATGCACTGTAAAAGCCAGGTTTGGCTCATTTTTCAAAGGTTGAACACCTTTTTGCATAGCAAGCTTCTATTTTCACCTTCAACAAGTGATTTTGGAAGTATCAGACCTTCTAGGGATTGTAATAGGTTTTTCTACCTCTTTGGTGTTGGAATACAAGGATTTTGATGTTGAAAATCACAATGCATGCTCTGTGAATGCTTTCAGTCCTTTGTATGTGTTGTTTGCTTCATTTCAAACCCTTGATTACAGCTTATCAACCTGTGCATGATGTTTTATGTTGCAATTTCTGATTTGTGTCAATTTTCATGAACAAGAAATGTTCACCACTCCTTTGGTGTATCACCCTTATGAGTTTAGTTTCAATTTTTACATCTCTTATCCCTGTTTCATTGCAATCTAGGATAAAATTAGGATTTGAACCTCTGCAATTGTGCAAATAATAGATCTAATCAGAGGATTTTGAGGAACCAGCCTCTAATCTAGAGACTCCTCTCTCATTTTTACAAGTCCCACACTTGGAGAGAGGTTTCAATGTTGTGCAATCAAACTGGATGCCTAAAAAGTCAATTTAGAAACCTGATTTACATCCAGGGGTGCTGTTGATTTGCAACAACAGTTTTGGCATGCCTGGTGGGACCTTAGAGGTATTCCACTTCATCTTTTGTAGGTTGGTGTGTTACTGTGAAGATTTTAGCCTTTGGAGGCACTTGCAAACACATCTGGCGACTCCATCTGATTAGCAACCCATTTATGAAGTTGCAGACTTGTTTTTCATCCATTTCCATCCATTATTCTTTCCATCTCTTTCATTCTTTTCCATTCCATGAAGTTGTGCAATCATGACTTCATTTCCATCATGGAACTCACATTTACAACAGCAGAAATGTTTCCCACCTCCAACATTTTTTTTAAATCCTCCAAATCAGCATTTTGAGCAAATTCAAAATCAGCATACATACCCATATGAGCAGCAATGCCAAAATCAGTTTGGCTATGGAGCTTTCCAAGAGCAAGGGTGTGCATAAAATGAAGACAATCAAATGCAAGATGTTGGTTTGTTGGAGAAAATCCAAAACATGGAGGTAAACATGGTGCAATCTAGGGCTCAAGCACAAATGAAAGCATTTGGAATCGGTTGTGGAGCACCCTGTCCATGGGTGGGACCTTTCCCAAGGCATTACAGCCCTCAAGAGAGGCTTGAATTCATGATTGCAACACTGCCATTGCCTGCAAAGTGGATTGAAGGAATAGAGGTATATGAGAGGAGTATTCAACAACCTTGTCAACAGGTAAGCACACCATCTCATGCCTTTTCTTTTCCTCTTTTCCAATCTGTTTTATCTCAGCAGTGTCAAGTTTTAAACTCTCCATCTGCTGTCCCAAGTGTTGAATCCATTTCTCCACCCCCTAGTCTTCCACCTCATCTCAATTCTTCTATCATTTTCCCTTCCAAACAATCATCCCCTCCACAAGAGATAAATGAAACACCATCTCCTCCAAAGAAACAAGAGGTTTTACCTCCTCCACCACCATAAAAAATTGCAAAAATCAGTCATGAAGGATAGCAAAAAGAGAAGCCAAACAAGGATGAAGAAATTCAAATTTTGAAGAGTTGGGCTCTTAAATTTGGGATGAAGAAGATCCCTTTGCTGATGAAACCTTCAGAAGAGGTTGGAGTTAAAGAACAAATGATGGTCAGGACTGATTTTTTTGCAGCGAAAGAAGAGAAAAAAGGAGTTGCAAATCAACAATCAATTTGTTCAGAATATAGTGTCCATGTTGGCACCCTATTTGAAGGAAATGCTGATCCAATTCAAATTGCAAAAATCAGTCATGAGGGACAGCAAGAGGAAGGAGAAGTTGCTCCAAATCCAAAAGAAGAGGAGAACATTCCAGTTGTGGGGGAGAAAAGTGCAGATCCAAAGGCTTTGAGCACAAAGTAGGTTATAGAAGAACCTTCAGTTCTTCTCTCTACTTCATCTTTCTCAAGTTCTAGTACTAAAGAAGAGTTTGATCCCTCAAACTCAATGCTGGAGGATGAAAGAAACCATGGTGATCAAGTTGCAGATCAAGAGAATGCCATGGGAGAGGTTGAACATTTGTAGCAAGACAGCAATGAGGTAGTTTACCTGTCTGATTTGGAGGACTGTTTTGATAAAGAAGAACCGGTTGAGTTTCCACCATTCTCTCTTTCATCATCCATCTTCCAAACACAAGAGCCTGCTGTCATGGAGGAGAGTATTCATTTGCAGTAGTCTGAATCTTATAGAAGCTCTTTGGAACCAAGATTGGAAGATTTTAATCTTTCATGTCCTTCATTGGAGGAAGAGAAAGGGCACAAGGGTTCTACCATTACTTCCACACCATCCATTCAAGGTCTACAAGAGAACTCCATTCTTGGAATTGAAAATCAGAATTATGGGCATACTCAATGGATCAGACCTTGCCCAATTAGGTATTTGGCTTCATTGGAGCCAAAGGAGAAGCCACAACCAGTCATGCTTGCTTCAAAGTATGAGGATGAGCTACAATGTTCTAAGGATCAGCTGTCATACCTCTCCAATCCAAATGCAGAGCAACTAAAAGAGGTATTGGATTTGTTTTTAGTTGACACCCTACTAATTTGGGTAGAAGACCAGCTTCTTGTTGATTTTCCACTCATCCAATCGGCCATACTCAACTCTAAATCATTTGCATGGCTACCAATTTTGAAGAAAGGAAGCTATTTTGCACAACCAGTTGCAGGGTTCGTTTAGCTCACCTTTGCTTCCAATTAGAGTAGAGTAGGTAGGTTTTCTTTTATTAGAATAAGTGCTTGTGCACACTCTGCATGTTCCATTTAGAGCATGTATGATTTTCAGTTTGTACATAGTTTTGGTGCTGCTGGTTTCAGTCTTGCACAGTTCGTTTTGATGGCATTTTGGTGGGAACAACTCCATGTCCAGTGGGATTCAAGCGGTTCAGAGGGAAGTTTTCAAATTTTAGATCAATTTTTCAGGCTACTACTCATGACTCCATGCCCAATGGATTACTTCAAGCTACTGGTAACTTCATCCAGTAGGTAGATGACCCCTCTGAGTCACCAAAATTTTTATCCCAAATGTGCCCCCTGCTCATTTTGTGGCTAACTCCTTTACATCTTTCCTTCTATTGTGCCTCAGTCAAAATATTTTGTTTTCTAGGCACACAAAACCTTTTAGAAATGGCACTATTGGATAGAGCTCTTTCTCATCTTTCCAGAAAGGTAAATTTTTCCTCCTAACTCCACGTATTTTTCAAGTTATGGCTCAGCAGAGTTTTGGTGGGAAATTTTTCCCTAGAAGGCCCGCAGCTAATCAAGAGTTGCCACGTGTCCAAGGGTGAAAAAACACCAAGCGACTCGAAGGAAAAAATGGTCAGGAAGGGCCCATGCCTAATCAGAACGTGCCATGTGGCACCTGGAGTGGCGGAGCGTGGGGAAAATTTGAAAAATGTTCTAAAGACCAAATGGGTAAAAATTCAAACTTTTTGCCCGCCGATCTGATTTTGGCCTATTTTTTCCCTAAAACTTCAAATAGCCATAAATTTTGATCCAGGGCTCATATTTTCATGTTCTTTATATAAATGGAAAGTTGGTGAAATTATCTACAAGATTCCATGATAAATTTTGAATTTTGATTTAGTTTTGATGGAGAAAATCAAAAAACACTTCTGGTACGTGCCCATGGACAGAACTGACATTTCAACAACCAATTTTAATGCAAAATGGGTCGCATTCTTCTCCAGCATGGTCAAAAATGTTAGGGCATGGGTTTTTAAGGACCTCCATGCTATTTTTAATTCATTTTGGTCAATGGGGAATGGCTCGCATCTTTTTTCACATTTTCTCTCCTGGGCTCAATCCATGCACTGTAAAAGCCAGGTTTGGCTCATTTTTCAAAGGTTGAACACCTTTTTACACAGCAAGCTTTTGTTTTCACCTTCAACTAGTGATTTTGGAAGTATTAGACCTTCCAGGGATTGTAACAGGATTTTCTACCTCTTTGGTGTTGGAATACAAGGATTTTGATGTTGAAAATCAAAATGCAGGCTCTGTGAATGCTTTCAGTCCTTTGTATGTGTTGTTTGCTTCATTTCAAACCCTTGATTATAGATTATCAACCTGTGCATGATGTTTTATGTTGTAATTTCTGATTTGTGTCAATTTACATGAACAAGAAATGTTCACCACTCCTTTGGTGTATCACCCTTATGAGTTTAGTTTCAATTTTTGCATCTCTTATCCCTGTCTCCTTGCAATCTAGGATAAAATTAGGATCTGAACCTCTGCAGTTGTGTAAATAATAGATATAATCAGAGGAGTTTGAGGAACCAGCCTCTAATCTAGATATTCCTCTCTCATTTTTATAAGTCCCACACTTAGAGATAGGTTTCAATGTTGTGCAATCACACTGGATGCCTAAAATATCAATTTAGAAACCTGATTTACATCCATGGGTGCTGCTGATTTGCAACAACAGTTACTAGTTTCCTGAAGCATCCATTGGGCATGAAGTCATGAGTTGTAGCCTACAAAATGATCTGAACTTTGAAAACCTCCTCTTTGAGCCACTTGGAAACCCACCGAAATGGACTGTGCAAGAGGAAAACCAGCACCACAAAAACCATGTACAAAACTAAAGGTCATACATGCTCCAAAATCGATCATGCAGAGTGTGCACAAGCACTTATTTTACTGAAATAAAAACTACCTATCCTACTCTAACTGGAAGCAAAAGTGGGCTAAACAAACCCTGCAACTGGTTGGGAGAAATAGCTTCCCTTTCTCAAAAGTTGCAACCATGCAACTGATTTGGCACTGAACATGGCTGATTGGATGAGTGGAAAATCAACAAGAAGCTGGTCTTCTACCCAAATCATCAAGGTGTCAACTGAAAACAAATCCAATACCTCTTTTAGTTTCTCTGCATTTGGATTAAAGAGGTATGATAGCTGATCCTTGGTACTTTGTAGCTCACCCTCATGCTTAGAAGCAAGCATGATTGGTTGTGACTTCTCTTTTGACTCCAATGAAGTCAAATACCTTATTGGGAAAGGTGTGATCCATTTGATATGCCCATAGCTCTAATTTTCAACTCCAAAAATGGAGTCTTCTTGTAGACCTTCTTGGGTGGGTGATGTGGAAGCAATGGTAGGACTTTTCTGCCATTTCTCTTCCTTCATGGCAATATGGAACTCTTCTATAGTGTGTAACTCCTCATTATTGATTGCAACATCTAATGAATTTGCTTTTGCATTGTTGTTACCTACTGCAATACATTGTTGGCTTTGGAGCTCCTCTATTGTAGCTTTTGGAAGATCAAATTCTTCCAGCTTTGATTCAAGAGGCATGTTGCAAACTGTAGGCTATTGTCCTTGAACTCTTTTGTCCATGGCAGCAAGTTCTTGTTGTTGGAGAACGAATGGTGAAGAAGGAAACATGGTAATTCCAGCTAGCTCTTCATCTAAACATTCTTCTAAGTCTGATGGCAAATCAAACTCTTGAATGTATTATTGCAGCAAAGTCTCTCCCTCTTGTATGGTGGCCTCCAAATCTACATTTTCTTCACCCTGTATAACTTCATTTTCAAACATGAAACTTGTCAATCCAAACTCATCCCAAAAATCAGATTGTTGGAGAGATGAAGTGGGAGAGAAGCATGAAATTTATTTTGCCTTTTGCTCACAATTTGGACTTGTTTTGTTCACCTCCATCATGGCTTCATCAATCAAATCATCCCCTTCAAATGAAAGAAAAAATGTATCAATAATGCTTCCTTCTTCTACTATTGTAAAAATTGACTTGACCTCATCCATTTCTGTCCATGACCACGTGCCAAAGGTGTTTCTTGATTTTATCTCTCCAAACTCCACCAAAATGCAAAAAAGACTCTGTAATCTTGTAGAGAATTTTACTAGCTTTCCATTGATATAAAGAACGTGAAAAACTGAGCTCTGGATCGAAAGATATGGCGATTTGAAGTTTTAGGGAAAAACAGGGCCAAATTGGGTTGGTGGGAATTTTTTTTGAATTTTTACCTTTTTGGTCGTTTGGAAAATTTTCCAAAATTTTCCTGTGCTCCCCAAGTGTAAGTGCCACATGGCATGTTTTTATTGGGTGCGGACCCATCCTGCTCCATTTTCCTTGTTCTAGCCTTTGGAAAATTTTCCAAAATTCCCCACCGGGCCAGTGAGCTGAGACACGTGGCATGCTCTGATTGGGCGCACAATAAGGAGGTGGGATTTCCCTTTGAATTTTATTTTGTTTCCTCCTTGGGAAAAAATTCTTGAATTCTCCCCAT
>CM034149.1:489298450-489318450 GCA_019776745.2 Taxus chinensis | reverse complement strand
GTGCATGTGCATATGCGTCTATGTGTGTGTGTTTGTGTGTGTGTGCGTGTGCGTGTGCGTATGCGTCTCTATGTGTGTGCGTTTGTGCGCATGTGCGCGTGTGTGCATGTGTGTGTGTGCGTGTGTTTGTGTGTTTGTGTGCGTGTACGTGTGCGTGTGTGTATGCGTCTTTGTTTGTGTGTTTGTATTTCTGTGCGTGTGCGTCTGTGCATGCATGTTTGTGTGCGTGTGCATGTGTGTGTGCATGTACTTGTGCGTGTGCCCGTGCGTGTGCATGTGCGTGTGCGTGTGTGTCTGTGCGTGGTTCGGGGTGTGTGCATGTGCATGTGCGTGTGTGTACGTGTGTGCGTGTGTTTGTGTGTGTGTGAGTGTTTGTGTACTTGTGCGTGTGCATATGTGTGTGTATGCGTGTGTGTGTGTGTGTGTGTTTGTGTTTGTGTTTGTGTGCATGTGCTTATGCGTCTTTGTGTGTGTGTGTTTGTATTTTTGTGAGTGTGCCTGTGCGCGTGGATGTACGTGTGCGTGTGCGTGTGAGTGTGCGTGTGCGTGTACAGGTACGTGTGTGCATGCGTGTGCTTGTGCGTGCATTTGTGTGTATTCATGTTAGTGTGCGTGTGCGAGTGCGTGTGCATCTGTGCGTGCATGTTAATGTGCATGTGCATGTGCTTGTGCGTGTGCGTGTGTGTGCGCGTGTGTGTGTGCATGTGTGTGTGTGTACGTGTACATGTGCATGTGTGTGTGTGTTAGTGTGTGTGTGCGTGTGCGTGTGCGTGTGTGTCTGTGCATGGTTGGGGGTGTGTGAATGTGCGTGCGTGCATGTGTATTTCCTAATGTGCGTGTGCGTTTGTGCCAGCGAGTGTGTGTGTGCGTGTGCGCGTCAGCATACGTGCGTGTGCATGTGCATGTGCACATCAGCGTGCGTCCGTGTGTGTGTGTGTGTGTGTGTGTGTGTGTGTGTGAGTGTGCGTGCGTGTGTATATCCTCGCGTGCATGTGTGGTTGCGCCAGGAAGTGTACATGTGCATGTACGCGTTCGTGTTCGAGTGCGAGTGGGTGTGTGCGTGTGTGTGTGCACATGCGCTTGTGCGTGTGCGTGTGCGTGTGCTTGTGTGTGTGTGTGCGTGTCCGTGTGCTCGTTCGCGTACGCGTGTGCATGTGCGTGTGCGGGTGCATGTGTGTGTGCATGTGCGTTTACGCGTGTGCGTGTGCGTGTGTGTGTGGGTGTGTGTGTATGTACGTGTGTGTGTGTAATTGTGCTTGTGCTTTTGTGTGTGCATGTGCGTGTGCATGTGCCTGTGTGTGTGCATTTGTGTGTGTGTGTGTGCATGTGTGTGTGCCTGTGCCTGTGCATGTGCGTTTGTGTGTGTGTGTGTGCATGTGCGTGTGTGTTTGTGGGTGTGCGTGTGTGTACGTGTGTCTATGTGTGTGCGCTTGTTCTTGTGCGTGTGCGTGTGCGTGTGCATATGCGTGTGCATTTGTGTGTGCGTGTGCGTGTGCGTGTGTGTGTGTTTGTGGGTGTGCGTGTGTGTACGTGTGTCTATGTGTGTGTGCTTGTTCTTGTGCGTGTGCGTGTGCATTTGTGTGTGCGTGTGCGTGTGCATGTGTGCGTGTATGTGTACGTGTGTGTGTGTGTGTGTGTGTGTGTGAATCTGTGCGTGTGTGAGGGTGTATGCATGTGCGTGTGCGTGTGCGTGTGTGTATGCGTCTATGTGTGTGTGTTTGTGTGCGTGTGTGTATGTGTTTGTGTGTGCGTGTAACTTTTCATGCTTGCACGTCTATGTGCGTGTGAGTGATCATGTGCATGTGTGTGTGAGAGTGATTGTGTGTGTGTGTGTGTGTGGGTGTGTGTGCGTGTGTGTGTGTGTGCGTGAGTGTGAGTGTGCTTGTGCGTGTGTGTGTGCGTGTGCGTGTTTGTGTTTGTGTGCGTGTGCGTGTGTGTGTGTGCATGTGCGTGTGCGTGTGTGTGTGCGTGTGCCTGTGGGTGTGCGTGTGCGTGTGCATGTGCATGTGCGTGTGCATGTGCGTGTGTGTGATTGTGCATGTGTGTACGTGTGTTTGTGTGTGCGCGCTTGTGGTTGTGCATGTGCATGTGCATGTGTGTGTTCTTGTGTGTGTGCATGTGCGTGTGCGTGTGCGCATGCGTGTGCGCGTGCATGTGCATGTGCATGTTCGTGTGCGTGTTCGTATGGAGTCATTTTAGGCATGGATTGGTTGTCTACACACAGGGCCAGGATGGATTGCTATCATAAGACTATATCTTGTGTAGACGATCTTGGAGTTCAATCGGTGATTTCTGGGGTCATGAGACCTGTTTCTATTCGCACTATCTCCGCTATGCAGCTCAAGCGGTGTGTGCGATGGGGTTGTCAGATGTATGCAGTCACAGTCAGTGACTGGACAGAGGATGGATCTAGTGGGCCATCGCTAGATGACCATCCCATTTTGAGAGAGTATGCAGATGTGTTTCCAGGGGAGCTACCGGGGATGCATCCCCCATGTGAGATTGATTTCCATATTGATCTGGTTCCAGGAGCAGAGCCTATCTCACGAGCTCCTTATCGGATGACCACCCCAGAGCTCTGTGAGCTCAAGTTGCAGCTGGAGGGCCTTCTAGAGAAAGGCATTATCTGTCCTAGTGTATCCCCTTGGGGTGCACCGGTTATATTTGTGAAGAAAAATGATGGATCCTTGCGGTTATGCATAGACTACCGCCAGCTGAATAAGGTAACGATCAAGAATCGTTATCCGTTGTCTCGCATTGATGACTTGTTTGATCAAGTGAGGGGAGCCACATTGTTCTCTAAGATTGATCTTAAATCTAGGTACCATCAGTTGAGGATTACGGAGACAGACATCCATAAGACTGCTTTTCATACGACGTATGGGCACTATGAGTTCACAGTGGTGCCGTTTGGTTTAATGAATACCCCCGCAGTGTTTATGAGTTTGATGAATGGGGTATTCAGGACCTTTTTAGATCGCTTCGTGCTCATCTTTCTTGATGACTTTCTGATTTACTCGCATACGCGTAAGGAGCATGAGGAGCACCTTCGTCAGGTTCTTCAGTGTCTTCGTGAGCAACATGTTTACGGGAACTATGAGAAGTGTGCTTTCTTTCAATCAGAGATACAGTACTTGGGTCATATCATCTCATGGGAAGGTATCGCAATCGATCCTTCCAAGATTAGAGCCATTATGGATTGGCCAACACCCACTACAGTGATAGAGGTGCGCAGCTTCATGGGGTTAGCAGGCTACTACAGGAGATTTGTTCAGGACTTCTCTCGGATAGCACACCCCATCACTTCCCCTCAGCGGAAAGGTAAGAAGTTTGTTTGGTCAAACAGGTGTGAGCAGGTCTTCAGGACCCTGAAGGGATGCCTCACTACAGCACCTATTCTTGCAGTGCCAGATCCACATGGTGATTTCTCTGTATGCACAGATGCTTCATTGGCAGGCCTTGGAGTTGTTCTTATGTAGGAGGGAAGAGTTGTAGCCTTTGAGTCTCGCAAACTCAAAGATCATGAGCTTAATTATCTGACTCATGATCTTGAGCTTGCGGCAGTAGTGCATGCTTTAGTTCGATGGAGACACTTTCTCCTTGGTCGGAGATTCACACTCAGGATAGATCATTTGAGCCTTCGCCACCTCTTCACGCAGCCCAATCTAAACGCTCGTCATAGACGTTGGATGGAGTTGCTTTATGAGTACGACATGGAGATAGAGCATGTGAAAGGGAAGGAGAATGTGGTTGCAGACGCTCTCAGCAGATGGAGGCATTTGAGCATGGCTACTTCAGTGAGCACAGATTTACGGAGCAGGATCCTTCAACAACTTCCTCTTGACAGTTTCTACATTGCAGCCTGAGCAGAGATTGAGTCCCAGAGACCCCTTGAGGGGAAATTTGATGGTTTCTCACTAGAGGCAGATGGTCTTCTCAGGCACAGAGGTCGGATTTATGTTCCTCGAGACGGAGGCTTGAGGCAGGACATCTTGATAGAGGCACATTGTGCACCCTATTCAGCCCATCCTGGGGTGAAGAAGATGCACGCCACCTTGAGACAGTTATGTCACTGGAGAGGTCTTTGTAGGGACGTGGCTCAGTTTGTGTCACAGTGCTTAGAGTGCCAAAAAGTGAAGTCCGAGCATCATCATCCAGCTGGCCTTCTCTATCCTCATGCAATACCAGAGTGGAAATGGGACACCATTTCAATGGATTTCATTGTTGGGTTACCGATGTCGAGATATCACCACGATGCCATCATGGTCACGGTTGATAAATTGGCAAATGTAGCTCACTTTTCTCCGGTAAAGACCACATATAAAGCTAGTGCAGTGGCACGTGTCTACTTGGATGAGATCGTCAGGTTGCACGGAATCTCGTGGAAGATCATTTGTGACCGCGATCCTTTGTACACTTCCCATTTCTGGACTACCATGCAGTATGTTCTTGGGACGAAGATTAACTTCAGCACAACTTATCACCCAGAGACAAATGGACAGACTAAGAGGGTGAATCAGATTTTGGAGGACATGCTCAGGATGTACGTGATGGATCAACAGTCTAAGTGGGAGGAGTATCTGTATCTTGTGGAATTTGCCTACAATAATAGTTTCCAGAGTTCTATAGGCATGGCTCCTTTTCAGGCCTTATATGGTAGGGAGTGCAGGACACCCCTTAGCTGGGACAGGTTGGAAGATAGAGTATCTCTTGGACCAGCTCTCTTATAGGACATGGAGCAGCAGGTAGTGTTGATCAGACAGAGATTGCAGGAGGCACAAGATAAGCAGAAGAAGTATGCTGATCGGCATAAAACTGAGCGTAATTTTGATGTGGGCATGAAGGTTTTCCTTCGTGTTAGGCCACATAAGAGTCTGATCCGTTATGGAAAAGGTTCTAAGTTAGCTCCTCAGTTTGTTGGACATTTTGAGATCTTGGAGCGTATCAGCCCGTTGGCTTACCATCTAGCATTGCCACCCAGCTTGTCTCACGTACATGATGTGTTTCATGTTTATGTTCTTAGGAGATACATCACAGATCCTTCTCATGTGCTGGATTGGACATCATTGCAGGTACAGGATCAGGGGCAGGTGATGGTAGAGCCTGTCTGTATCATAGATCGCAGGACCCTGGGCCTTTGAGGTAGAGAGATTGATCAAGTACGAGTGTAGTGGGACAGATATGATAATACTGCAGCCACTTGGGAGGATGCTACTGTGTTACAAGTGAAGTTTCCACATTTGTTCTAGTGACTTCCGGGAGGAAGTCAAGTTCTAAGGGGAGGGGGATGTAGTGCCCACTCTCCTTTGACACTGTTTAGATAACTGATCCTAACACTATTGATCATATTTTGGATATTATTATGTTTTGATGTAGTATGATGTATCAGGGATTATTATGGACACTATTAAATTTTGATTAGTATGATGGTTAGATGTTAGATCTTGGATAAGTATTGATCTAGATGCAGATATTTTGCTTGATGATCATTGATACATTATTGTTATTTTATTGATGAGGATATACTGGTTAACATGAATATCATATTGCTTTTAATTTTAGACATGTGACATTGAGATTTTAAATAGCTCTAGTATAGAGATCTATTGGATGATGATATAGTTGCAATTGAATTTAAAAGATAAATGTTAAATTCTCGATATTGTTGTGATTTATATTTAATAATTGTATGTTACTTATATCATTTGGATGTTCTGATATGGCCACGAGGCCGAATGGGTATTTTGTATTTTACATGTTAAAAATCACAACAATGTCAGGGGACTGGAGACTAACCATATTGGAATTCAATGTGAAATCAACAAGGTCACCATGCAATTGTGTTGATTTGTGTGTTGTGTTAGGATTTCCACTTTTGTGACAATGGGGCATATGTGTGTATGTTTATTATGTGTTCATGTTGTTGCAAATCAGCAGTACCCCTAGATGTAAATTAGGTTTCTAAGTTGATGATTCAGGCATCCAGTGTGATTGCACAACATTGAAACCTCTCTCCAAGTGTGGGACTTGTAAAATGAGGGAGGAATCTCCAGATTAGAGGCTGGTTCCTCAAAATCCTCTGATCAGATCTATTATTTGCACAACTGCAGAGGTTCAGATCCTAATTTTATCTTAATTTGCAAGGAGACAGGGATAAGAAATGCAAAAATTAAAACTAAACTGATAAGGGTGATACACCAAAGGAGTTGTGAGCACTTCTTGCTCATGCAAATTAACATAAAACAGAAATTACAACATAAAAAATCATGCATAGGTTGATAAGCTATAAACAAGGGTTTGAAATGAAGCAAACAACACATACAAAGGACTGAAAGCATTCACAGAACCTACATTGTGATTTTCAACATCAAAATCCTTGTATTCCAACACCAAAGAGGCAAAAAAACCTGTTACAATCCCTGGAAGGTCTGATGCTTGCCAAAATCACTTGTCGAAAGTGAAAAAAAAAGCTTGCTGTGCAAAAAAAGTGTTCCCCCCTTTGAAAAATGAGCCAAATCCGGCTTTTACAATGCATGGGTCGAGCCCAGGAGAGAGAAAATGTGAAAAAATGTGGGTGCCATTCCCCATTGACCAAAATGAATTAAAAACAGCATGGAGGTCCTTACAAACCCATGCCCTGACATTTTTGACCATGCTGGAGAAGAATGCGACCCATTTTGCATTAAAATTGGTTGTTGAAATGTCAATTCTGTCCATGGGCACGTACCAGAAGAATTTTTTGATTTTCTCCCTCTAAACTGAACTAAAATTCAAAATTGACCATGGAATCTTGTAGAGCATTTCACCATCTTTCCATTGATATAAAGAACTCAAAAATCCAAGCTCTGGATCGAAAGTTATGGCGATTTGAAGTTTTAGGGCAAAAACAGGCCAAAATCAGATCGCTTTGATATTTTTGACTTGGACACGTGGCGAGTTTTGATTGGCTGCGGACCTTGCAAGGGAAAATTTCCCACAAAAACTCCACCAAGCCATAACTTGAAAAATACGTGGAGTTAGGAGGAAATCTTTACCTTTCTAGAAAGATGAGAAAAAGCTCTATCCAATGGTGTCATTTCTAGAAGGTTTTGAGCGCCTAAAAAGTAAAAATTTATGACTGAGGGACAATAGAAGGAAAGAATGAAAGGGAGTTAGCCACAAAATGAGTAGGGGGCACATTTGGATAACAATTTTGGCAACTCAAAGGGGTCATCTGCCTGCTGGATGAATGATCAGTAGCCTAAAGCAATCCATTGGGCATGGAGTCATGAGTAGTAGCCTGAAAACTGATCTGAACTTTGAAAACTTCCCTCTGAACCGCTTGAATCCCACTAGACATGGAGTTGTTCCCACCAAAATGCCATCAAAATGAACTGTGCAAGAGTGAAACTAGTAGCACCAAAACTATGTACAAACTAAAAATCATACATGCTCCAAATGGAACATGCAGAGTGTGCACAAGCACTTCTTCTACTAAAAGCAAACCTACCTAATCTACACTAACTGGAAGCAAAGGTGAGTTAAATGAACCCTGCAACTGGTTGTGCAAAATAGCTTCCTTTCTTCAAAATTGGCAGCCATGCAAATGATTTGGAGCTGAGTATGGCTGATTGGATGAGTGGAAAATCAACAAGAAGCTGGTCTTCTACCCAAATTAGCAAGGTGTCAACTAAAAATAAATCCAATACCTCTTTTAGTTGCTCTGCATTTGGATTTGAGAGGTATGACAGCTGATCCTTAGAACTTTACAGCTCATCCTCATACTTAGAAGCAAGCATGACTAGTTGTGGCTTCTCCTTTGGCTCCAATGAAGCCAAATACCTGATTGGGAAAGGTCTGATCCGTTGAGTATGCCCATAATTCTGATTTTCAACTCCAAGAATGGAGTTCTCTTGTAGACCTTGAATGGATGGTGTGGAAGCAATGGTAGAACCCTTGTGCCCTTTCTCTTCCTCCAACGAAGGACATGAAAGATTAAAATCTTCCAATCTTGGTTCCAAAGAGCTTCTATAAGATGCAAGCTACTACAAATGAATACTCTCCTCCATGACAGCAGGCTCTTGTGTTTGAAAGATGGATGATGAAAGAGAGAATGGTGGAAACTCAACCGGTTCTTCTTCATCAAAACAGTCCTCCAAATCAGACAGGTAAACTACCTCATTGCTGTCCTGTTGCAAATGTTCAACCTCTCCCATGGTGTTCTCTTGATCTGCAGCTTGATCACCACGGTTTCTTTCATCCTCCAGCATTGAGTTTGAGGGATCAAACTCTTCTTCAGTACTAGAACTTGAGAGAGATGAAGTAGAGAGAAGAACTGAAGGTTATTCTATAACTTGCTTTGTGCTCAAAGCCTTTGGATCTGCACTTTTCTCCCCCATAGCTGGAATGTGCTCCTCTTCTTTTGGATTTGGAGCAGCTTCTCCTTCCTCTTGCTGTCCCTCATGACTGATTTTTGCAATTTGAATTGGATCAGCATTTCCTTCAAATAGGGTGCCAACATGGACACTATATTCTGAACAAATTGATTGCTGATCTGCAACTCCTTTTTGCTCTTCTTCTGCTGCAACAAAATCAGTCCTGACCACCATTTGTTCTGTAACTCCAACCTCTTCTAAAGGTTTCATCAGCAAAGGGATCTTCTTCATCCCAAATTTAAGAGCCCAACTCTTCAAAATTTGAATTTCTTCATCCTTGTTTGGCTTCTCTTTTTGCTGTCCTTCATGACTGATTTTTGTAATTTTTTATGGTGGTGGAGGTAAAACCTCTTGTTTCTTTGGAGGAGAGGGCATTTCATTTAGCTCTCATGGAGGGGATGACTGTTTGGAAGGGAAAAGGATAGAAGAATTGAGATGAGGTGGAAGACTAGGGGGTGGAGAAATGGATTCAACACTTAGGACAACAGATGGAGAGTTTAAAACTTGACACTGCTGAGATAAAACAGATTGGGAAAGAGGAAAATAAAAGGCATGAGATGGTGTGCTTACCCATTGACAAGGTTGTTGAATACTCCTCTCATACACCTCTATTCCTTTAATCCACTTTGCAAGAAATGGAAGCGTTGCAATCATGAAGTCAAGCTTCTCTTAAGGGTTGTAATGCCTTGGAAAAGGTCCCACCCATGGACAGGGTGCTCCACAACCGATTCCAAATGCTTTCATTTGTGCTTGAGCCCTGGATTGCACCATGTTTACCTCCATCTTTTGGATTTTCTCCAACAGAGTAGCATCTTGCATCTGATTGTCTTCATTGTATGCACACCCTTGCTCTTGGAAAGCTCCATAGCCAAACTAATTTTGGCATTGCTGCTCATATGGGTATGTATGCTGATTTTAAATTTGTTCAAAATGCTGATTTGGAGGATTTAAAAAACATGTTGGAGGTGGGAAACATTGCTGATGTTGTAAATGTGAGTTCCATGATGGAAATGAAGTCATGATTACACAACTTCATGGAATAGAAAAGAATGAAAGAGACGGAAAGAATAATAGATGGAAATGGATGAAAAACAGGTCTACAACTTCAGAAATGGGTTGCTGATCAGATGGAGTCGCCAGATGTGTTTGCAAGTGCCTCCAAAGGCTGAAATCTTCACAGGAACACACCAACCTGCAAAAGATGAAGTGGAAGACCTCTAAGGTCCCACCGAGCATGCCAAAATTGTTGTTGCAAATCAGCAGCACCCCTGGATGTAAATCAGGTTTCTAAGTTGATGTTTCAGGCATCCAGTGTGATTGCACAACATTGAAACCTCTCTCCAAGTGTGGGACTTATAAAATGAGAGAGGAATCTCCAGATTAGAGGCTAGTTCCTCAAACTCCTCTGATTAGACCTATTATTTGCATAACTGCAGAGGTTCAGATCCTCATTTTATCTTAATTATCAAGGAGACAGGGATAAGAAATGTAAAAATTAAAACTAAACTGATAAGGGTGATACACCAAAGTAGTGGTGAGCACTTCTTGCTCATGAAAATTGACACAAATCAGAAATTGCAACATAAAACATCATGCATAGGTTGATAAGCTATAAACAAGGGTTTGAAATGAAGCAAACAACACATACAAAGGACTGAAAGCATTCACAGAGCCTACATTGTGATTTTCAACATCAAAATCCTTGTATTCCAACACCAAAGAGGCAGAAAAACCTGTTATAATCCCTGGAAGGTTTGATACTTGCCAAAATAACTTGTTGAAAGTGAAAACAGAAGCTTGCTGTGTAAAAAAAGTGCTCCCCCCTTTGAAAAATGAGCCAAATTCGGCTTTTACAGTGCATGGGTCGAGCCCAGGAGAGAGAAAACATGAAAAAACATGGGAGCCATTCCCCATTGACCAAAATGCATTAAAAACTACATGGAGGTCCTTAAATACCCATGCCCTAACATTTTTGACCATGCTGGAGAAGAATGCGACCCATTTTGCATTAAAATTGGTTGTTGAAACGTCAGTTCTGTCCATGGGCGCGTACCAGCATTTTTTGATTTTCTCACATTAAACTGAACCAAAATTCAAAATTGACCATGGAATTTTTTAGAGCATTTCACCAGCTTTCCATTGATATAAAGAACGTGAAAATCTGAGCTCTGGATCGAAAGTTATGGCGATTTGAAGTTTTAGGGAAAAAACAGGCCAAAATCGGATCACTTTGATATTTTTGACCTGGACACGTGGCGAGTTCTGATTGGCTGCGGACCTTGCAAGGGAAAATTTCCCACAAAAACTCTGCCAAGCCATAACTTGAAAAATACGTGGAGTTAGGAGGAAATCTTTACCTTTCTAGAAAGTTGAGAAAGAGCTCTATCCAATGGTGTCATTTCCAGAAGGTTTTGAGTGCCTAAAAATTAAAAATTTATGACTGTTATCACCGAATCACAGCACCCCTATGCGTATACCTAAACTCACGGTGTGATTGGATAACATGGGTACTATCTCCAAGTTGTGGGACTTGCTACTTGAGATAGACCTCCAGAGAAAGCTGGTTCTTACTCCTAAACTACCTGCCACAATCTACTCTAATGCAGGATAAGCTAACTATTCTAATCTAAATTTCCAAGGGACCAGGGAAAGAGAATACATAAAATGAAAGCCTACACTAAAGAGGTGATACACCAGAAAAGGAGGATGTGAGAGTAGTCTCCAAATGTGTGAAATACAGAGGAAAAGTTCACACTAGAAGAGGTGATGATAGTTCACCATAATCTAGCAAAATGCATTCACAACAATATTCCAAGCATACACAATAATAATGAATACTTGCAAGAACATAATAAATAGACACAATATTCTTATAGAAAGATCAAAGGGGCAAGAAGAATGCAAGAAAACACAGCAGGGGAAGATGCATCCACAAACTGGTATTTTATTGCTTCATGATATGCACAGTTCAATCTATTACAAGATAAGGGCCTGGATCACCATGCAAGGATTCCACTACAAGGGCCTGTAACACACTGGCTTCAAAAAGCAATTTTGGCAGAGCTTTGCTACCCAAAAACTCTCTCCTTTTACAATGAGCCCAACACTCCAATTTATAGAAAAAATCAGAAGGAGAAGAGAAGGGAAAATGGAAATCCCAAAATCTATCCTTCAACCACCTATAAGAGGCATTAAATTGAGTGAAATGATTGTATATTACTTGCAAAAGGCTCCCCATACTGTCCAATGTGCTGCAGCAGAGAAAGGATGATGACCATGCCTCTTAATTGCACTCCCAGCTACCAAATAAAACACTGTTCTGAACCCAGCCACGTTTTCTCAAAAATATCAATCAATTTCTTATCAAATCCAGAATTTCTTGATTGCTGTGCATCAGTCTCAGAACCACGATTCCAACGGTACCAATTTTGTGTGATTTTGTTGAGAAATACAAAAGTTATGGCCTTCTGAGTGTGGGCAGCTATTTTGGGCCTGACAGGCGTTTTCTGTCATTTGACGGGAATGAGCATTAACTGACTGGAGCCGAATATGTTTCTTTTATTTAAATATATCTATAAAATCAGAGCTCAGAGTCAAAAGTTATGTCCGTTTGAAGTTCCACGGGTCGAATGTTGACTTTTCTCCTCTGCCTTCGGCCGCTTCAGCTTTTCGCGTCCCGCGTGTCCCTTTGTCCCAAATGCCCCATTGTTATGCGGGACAAATTCTTCTGAACCACCCGAAATGGGATTCCATGTTCCTTTTCTTCCGGTGACACATGGCGTGATCTGATTGGCTTTCAGCTCCTTCGGATTTTCGCGTCCCTTTGTCCCATTTAGCACAGTGCTAAAATTTCCCATTTCGGCCGAACCGGCTGGTTCATGTACTCGCAGCCCAGATGTCCCATTTGCTTTCAGACCGCCTGGGAAAAATTTTCCTGATTCACCCGGTTCGGCCAGTTCGCGTACTTTTGTCCCGCGCATCCCGGACTGAAAGTTCTCATTTCGGCTGATCCGGCCGGTTCGCGCCCTTTTGTCCCAACTGTCCCGACTGTTGCGAGGACTAGGACTTAGCCATTTTTCATGATTTTTTCTGGCCCGAGCTTGTTTTTTGCAATTTTTTCACATTTCCTCAGAACTTGCTCTCTTCTACTTGGACAGGGGAGTTAGAAAAATATGAGGGGACCCTAGAAACATGACCTTTCACCCTGAATCAATATAATTGCTTGGGACTAAAGAATTTGATGCATGTCATCAAAATTACCTTGAGGGGTGAATTTTGGATAACAATTTTGGTGACTCAGCGGGGTCATTTGCCTGCCAGATGAAGAACGGCCAGCTACTTGTAGCAATCCATTGGGCATGGAGTCTGTTTGATAACCTCTCAGCTGATCTGAAATTTGAAAACCTGTGTCCTTGAGCCATTGAAACATTCGTTGAGCTGGTCTTCTCATGGCTGCAAATTCTTTTCCAGGAGCTTGATGAACTGCAAACATGCACATACTAGAAGCAATAGGACATGTGCACAAGCACTTAGGGAAATAAAAACTACTCTAACAGCAGTACAATGTGCATAAGCACTTAGAGGAATGGAAATTCTAAATTAATATTTACAAGGGTGAAAAGCTTTCTTTCTAGTAGCAACATTTGAGATAGATCCCATTGACTGGGATCTGCAATTCTTCACCATCCAACTTAGCCAGTCAGAAAGCATTGCTACCTTTGCATTCGATGATCATGTACGGGCCACTCCACATGGCATCAAACTTGGAGTGCTTTCCTGGTTTTGCACGATCAACATCCCACTTCAGTACCAAATCTCTAGTTTGCAATATCCTGGCCTTAGCTTTCTTGTCAAAACTCTTTTTGACCAATGCTTTATCCTTTTCTATGGTCTGCATTGCGTGCTCTCTTGTCTCTTCTAATTCTATCAGCTCTGCATACCTAATTTCCTAGGTCATTTTTCTGTCCCTTCATGGAGAAAAACACAACTTAAATAAATTGATCAAATTGACATACTTAAAACATTCAAATTATTCCCTAAGTTGATCCCCCATGTCTGATTGGCATGCGGAGTGGAGTAAGGGATTCAATTTTATAAAAATTGCAAGTTTGAAAAACTATCAGTTTTCAATTTTATAAACCCTGCAGATATATTTCTTAAACTTAACCATCTAAACTTCACTTAATCCCAAAATTTATGATTTTTGTGCAAAGAGGACTCTAAGAGCTTTCTGGAAAGTCCTCGTTTTCCTAAAATGGAGCTTCCTATCAAAAGTTATGGCCATTTGAAGTTTTACTTCAAAATGGCCATCCCAAAACAAAAATGAAATAATTCGACCTTACAAAAAAATTTAAATTTTGAACTATAGAAAAAATTCTCAAAAACTCCCACAACCCCGCCACCCTCTCATCCTATCAAAATTCGCCACGTGGCACCTTGGAGGTGCAGATCCTTAATAAAAACTTAACCATTTTTTTTTTTTTGTCTTTGGAAAAATTTCACTTTTATCCCCACAACCCCTCGGCCCCGCACCAATCATGTGATGACACGTGGTAGGGAGGAATGAGGATTTAGAATTGAAAACCTAGCTGTTATCCAAAATTCACCCTCAAGATAATTTTGATAACATGCATCAAATTATTCAGTCTCGAGCAAGTAAGATTGATTCGAGGCCCAAAATCATGTTTTTTGGGGTCCCCTCAGCTTCTCTCTAACTCTCCCATCCAAGAAGAAATCCCAACAAGTTGAGAAAATGGAAAAAATGCAAAAAATAAGGTAGGACTGTTTTAAAGCATTTCGGGTCTGAAGGGTTTGGGTCGTACTAAGGTTCGTCGTACCAAGCTTGGGGCCGAAAAAGCAAGAAAATCGGCTAAATCAGACATTTTTGTCCCAGGCGGTCTGCGGGACAATTGGGACATCGGGATGCAAAAAGCTGAATTGGCCGAAAGCAGGAAAATCATCAAGTCTTTTGTTTCGTGCGGTTTGGGACAGTTGGGACAAAAGTACGCGAAGTACGCGTGGGACGTGAATCGGCCGGTTTGCCAAAAGACAGTCCATTTCGGGCGGTTCGGAGATATTTATCCTAGGCAGTCTGGGAAAGTTGGGACAAAAGTACGTGAGGGACGCGTGAGACGTGAAAAGGTGAAAAATCTGCAAGCAGGAACAAGGAATTCTGAATCAGCCGATGCGGGAGAATGTGTCCCAGGAAGTGGCGGGGAAAAGAGAAGGACTTAGAAAATTTTCCATGTTTCAGTCAAAGTTCTCAAAGGTAAAAGTTTTGGCCCACTGCCCCCGCAATCGAATGGAATCTTGACACGTGTCATCCAAGTGGTGGAGCATGGGGGGGGAAATGGGAAATTTTCCCAAAGTGAAAAATGCCAAATTTTCGAAGGGCAAAGTGCGCCCCTCAAGCCCGAGCCAATAAAATAGTGCCACTTGTCCAAGTGGCAAAAAAGGTTTAAGGAAGGGCCCGAAAGAAATTTTCAAAGGATGAGCCCACGGATGAATCAGATCCTGACACGTGTCATCCAAGTGGCAGATGTGTGGGGATTTTTTGGAAAATTTTCCAAAATACAAAAAAGAGGTAAAATTCAAAAAAATTTCCCGTCAATCCGATTTTGGCCTGTTTTAGCCCTAAAACTTCAGATCACCATATCTTTCGATCCAGAGCTCAGATTTTCACGTTCTTTATATCAATGGAAAGATGGTGAAATTCTCTACAAGATTTTGAGGTAAATTTTTCATTTTGGTTCATTTTGGAGAGATAAAATCAAGAAACATCTCTGGCACGTGGTAATGGCCAGAAATGACGTTTCAACAACTAGTTTTAATGCAAAATGGGTCGTATTCTTCTTCAGCATGGCCAAAATGTCAGGGCATGGGTCTATAAGGATGCCGATGTTTTTTAATGCATCTTCATTCAATGAGGAATGGCTCCCACATTTTTACACATTTTCTCTCTCCTGGGCTCGACCCATGCATTATAAAAGCCAGATTTGGCTCATTTATTTTACGGGTAACATTTCTTTGGATAGCAAGCTTCTTCTTTCACCTTCAACAAGTGATTTTTGCAATTATTAGAACTCTTGATGGTGGTAACAGGTTTTCTACCTTTTTGATGTTATAATGCAAGGATTTTGATAGTGGAAATGAAAATACAGGCTCTGTGATCAGTTTTCAATCCTTTGGTTGTGTTGTTTGCTTCATTTCAAACTTTCAAATACATCTTATTAGTTTGTGCATGATGTTTATGTTGTATTCCATGATCTGTGTCTATCTACAGAACTAGAAGTGTTCACCAGTGTAGGATTTCATTTTATGCATTCTCTCTCCCTGGTCCCTTGGAAATTTAGATTAACATAGTTAGTTTCCCCTACATTACAGTAGATTGTGGCAGGTAGTTTAGGAGCAAGAACCAGCTTTCTCTGGAGGTCTATCTCAAGTAGCAAGTCCCACAACTTGGAGATAGTACCCATGTTATCCAATCACATCGTGAGTTCAAGTATATGCACTTGTATAAATAGAGGGGTGCTGCAATTTGGTGATAACACTAAATTTTTACACTTTTGGAAAAATTTCACTTTTTCTTCCTCCAGCCCGCGGCTAATCACAAATCGCCACGTGGCCATTTAAGCAAGTGCGGAGGCATGGAGGAAATTTTTCCTTTGGAAAATTGAGACTTTGGTTTTGGGAAAAATTTCAAATTTTTCCCCTCGACCCGCTTGCCCGCACCAATCACATGATGACACGTGGCATTTGGGAAAATTTTCCCAATTTTCTCCCTAACCCCGCAAACCTCCAAGGGAAAATTTTCCCCTAAAACTCCGCCCGGCCATAACTTGAGTTTTACAAGGAGTTAGGAGGACTTATTTATATGGTTGGAAAGGTGAGGAAATTTCCTATCCAATGAGACTAGTTTATGAAATTTTTGATAACTCTAAATATTTGAGAAATCTAGTTAAATTTTAGGGCTTGATAGAGAGCAGACCTGGCAATAAATTTCTTCCTGAACCTTAATAAAACTTGTAACCTCCAAATTGGAGCCTTGTAAACTTGTTATAAGATAAAAATGGAAATATTGTGTTTGGTTAATCATAATTTATTTTGGAACATATTTAGTTTCAAACTAGTGTCTCGCAACTTGGTTGTAGACTCTTCCTATAAAAAAAGAAGAAAAATTATTCCATAATTTTTCCTGGTTTGTTTCTTGGTCTTAAGTGGTAGTTGAAGTAGGTATCACAGTGTGCGTGTGTGTGTTCCTGTCCATGTGTGTCTATGCGTGTGTGTGGGTGTGCTTGTGCTTGTGTGTGTGTGTGCACGCGTATGTGCATGTGTGTGTGTGTGTGTGTGTGTGTGTGTGTGGGTCTCTGTGTGCATGTGCATGTGCCTCTGTGTGTGTGTGTGTCTGTGTCTGTGTATGTGTCTGTGCATATGCATGTGCATGTGCGTGTGTGTGTGCATGTGCATGTGCATGTGTGTGTGCGTGTGCATGTGCATGTGTGTGAGTATGAGTGTGCATGTGTGTGTACGTGTGTATGTGCATGTGCTTGTAAGTGTGCTTGCACATACGCGTGTTTGTGTACGTGTGGGTCTATGTGTGTGTGTGTGTGTGCATGTGTGCATGTGCATGTGCCTGTGCCTGTGCATGTGCCTCTATGTGTGCATGTGCATGTGCCTCTATGTGTGTGTGTGTGCATGTTCCTGTGCATGTGTATGTGCCTCTGTGTGTGTCCATGTGCATGTGCATGTTCGCATGTGTGTGGGTGTGAATGAGTGTGTGTGAATACACGTGTGTGTTCTTTTGATGGAGTGTACCTACCAGTGTGTGTGTGTGTTCGTGTGCATGTGCCTATGCGTGTGTGTGACTGTGCATGTGTTTTTGTGCGTGTGTGTGTGCGTGTGAGTGTGCATGTGAGTATGTGTGTGTGTGTAAATGCGTGTGCGTGTGGGTCTCTGTGTGCATGTGTGTGCCTCTGCATGTGCATGTGTGTGTGTGTGCATGTGTGCTATTGCATGTGCGAGCGTGTGCATGTGTATGTGTGAGTGAGCATGTGCATGTGTATGTGTGAGCATGGAAATTGTGTGTGTGCGTGTGCGTGTGTGAGTAAGTGTGTGTGCGTGTTTGATTTTGTGTGTGCATGTGGGTCTGTGTGTGTGTGTGTGCCTGTGTGTGTGTGTGTGCACGTGTGTGTGTGTGTGGGTGTGCATGTCCATGTGCATGTGTGTGTGCATCTGCATGTGCGTGTGTGTGTACGTGTGCTTGTACGTGTGTGTGTGCATGTGCATGTGCATGTGCGTGTGTGTGTGCACGTGTGAGTGTGCGCCTATGTGCATGTGCGTGTGCTTATAGCTATGCATGCACGTGTGCATGTATGTGTGTGTGGGTCTATGTGTGTGTGTGTGCCTCTACGTGTTTGTGTGTGTGCGTGTGTGAGCGTGTGTAATTGTCTGTGTGTGTGAATGCGCCTCTATGTGTGCATGTGCATGTGCCTCTATGTGTGTGTTTGCATGTGTCTTTTTATGTGCCTCTGTGTGTGTGTGTGTGTGCGTGTGCATGTGCCTGTGCGTGTGCATATGTGTGTGCTTATGGGTGTGAATGAGTGTGTGTGAATGTGTGTGTGTGTGCGCACGGACACATGCTTGTGATGGAGTGTGTCTGCTAGTGTGTGAGCATGTCCGTGTGCATGTGCGTGTGCGTGTGTGTGTGCATGTGCCTGTGCATGTGTAAGTGTGTGTATGTGCATGTGTGTGTGCCTT
The DNA here is from genome assembly GCA_019776745.2 of Taxus chinensis. Taxonomy (NCBI): domain Eukaryota; kingdom Viridiplantae; phylum Streptophyta; class Pinopsida; order Cupressales; family Taxaceae; genus Taxus; species Taxus chinensis. The sequence goes on along the minus strand of CM034149.1, from coordinate 489,300,280 downwards.
GTTTCTGTGTGCGTGTGCGTGTGCATGTGCATGTGCATGTGCTTGTAAGTGTGCATGTGCATATGTGTGTGTGTGTGTGTGGGTCTATGTGTGTGTGCGTGTGTGTGTGGGGGTGTGTGTGTGTGTGAGTGTGTCCACGTGCCTGTGCATGTGCATGTGCCTCTAGCTGTACATGTGCATGTGCCTCTGTGTGTGTGTGTGCATGTGCCTGTGCACGTGTATGTGCCTGTCCATGTGTCATTGTGTGTCTGTGTGTGCATGTGCATGTGCCTCTGCATGGGTGTAAATGCGTGTGCATGTGTATGTGTGAGTGTGTGTGTGTGTGCGTGTGCGTGTGTGTTTGCGTGCATGTGCGTGTGCATGTGCTTGTGCGTGTGCCTATGCGAGTGTGTGTGTGTGTGCGTGTGCATGTGATTGTAAGTGTGTGTGTGCGTGTGCGTCTATGTGTGCATGTGCGTGTGCCTCTATGTGTGCGTGCATGTGTGTGAGTGTTTGTGTGTGTGTGTGTGCGTGTGCGCGTGTGTGTGCATTTGCATGTGTGTGCGTGTGTGTGTTCTTATAAGTGTGTGTGTGTGTGTGTGTGTGTGTGTGTGTGTGTGTGTGTGTGTGTGTGTGTGTGTGTGTGTGTGTGTGTGTCTATGTGTGCGTGTGGGTCTATGTGTGCATGTGTGTGTGCCTTTATGTGTGTGCACACACACGCGCGCATGTGTGTGTGTGTGCGTGTGCATGTGCGTGTGCGTGTGTATGTGTGAGTTTGTGTGCGTGTGTGCATGTGGGTGTGCATGTGCATGTGCGTGTGCATGTGCATGCATGTGCGTGTGCATGTGTGTGTGCGTGTGCATGTGAATGTGTGTGCGTGTTCTTGTAAGTTTTTGTGCACGTGTGTGTCTATGTGTGTGTGTGGGTCTATGTGTGCATGTGTTTGTGCCTATGCATGTTCGTGTGCATTTGTGTATGTGCATGTGCGTGTGTGTGTCCGTGTGCTTGTGTGAGCATGTGTGTGTGTATGTGTGAGTGAGTGTGTGCGTGTATGTGTGAGCGTGTGCATGTGTGTGTGTGTGTGCATGTGCATGAGCATGTGCGTGTGTGTCTGCATGTGTGTGTGTGTGTGCATGTGCATGCGTGTGTGCTTGTGTGTGTGTGTGTATGTGTGTGTGTGAGTCTACGTGTGTGTGTGTGTGTTCATGTGCGTGTGCGTGTCAAAGTCTGCGTGTTTGTTTGTGTTTGTGTACGTGAGCATGTGCGTGTGTGTGTGCGTGTGCGTGTGTCTGTGCCTATACGTGTGCATGTGCGTGTGCTTGTGAGCATGTACATGTCTATGTGTGAGCATGTGCCTGTGTGAGCATATGTGTGTGAGTGTGTGCGTGTGTATGTGTGAGTGTGTCTGCATTTGCATGTGCGTGTGTGTGTGCGTGTGCGTGTGCGTGTGCCTGTGCCTGTGCATGTGTGTGCATGTGCATGTGCTTTTACGTGTGTGTGCATGTGCATGTGCGTGTGCCTGTGCCTGTGCCTGTACCTGTGCCTATGCGTGTACGTGTGTGTTTGCATGTGCCTGTCTATGTGCTTGTAAGTGTGCATGCGCATGTGTGTCTATGTGTGTGTGGGTCTGTGTGTGTGTGCGTGTGCCTCTATGTGTGCATGTGCGTTTGTGTGTGCGTGTGCATGTGCTTGTGTGTGCATGTGCATGTGCATGTGCATGTGCATGTGCGCAAGTGTGTGTGTTGGTGCGCATGTGCATGTGTGTGTGTGTGTAAATGTTGATGTGTGTGTGCGTGTGTGTGTGTGTTTGTGTGCATTTACGTTTACATGTGGATGTACGTGTGTGTGTGT
>CM034149.1:489283450-489285950 GCA_019776745.2 Taxus chinensis | reverse complement strand
GTGTGTGTGCATGTGAGTGTGTGTGGGTGTGTGTGCGTGTTCGTGTGCTTGTAAATGTGTGTGCGTGTGTTCCTCTGTGTGTGCATGTGGGTTGAGAGTGTGTGCGTATTGTACGCCATGTGCTTGTGCGTGTGCGAGCATGTTCGTGTGTAATGTGTGAGTGAACGTGTGCCTATTGTATGTGTTAGCGTGTAAATATGGTGTGCATGTGCTGTGTTGTGTGCATGTGCATGTGCGCTAAGTGTGCGTGCTGTGCGAGTCTATGGTGTGGTGTGGGTCTCTATCTTGTGTGTGTTTTCCTCTATGGTGGTTTGTGTGTGATGTGCTCACTGTGCGTGTGTGTGGTGCATGTTGTGTGTGCATGTTGCAGTGTGTGTGCGTGTGTTTGTGGGTGTGCGTGTGCGTGTGTGTGTGTGCGCGTGTGTGTGTTCATGTGCGTATGTGTGTGCATCTGCATGTGCATGTGGGTGTACTTCTGCGTGTGCTTGTGCTTGTGCTTGTGCATGCGCATGTGCGTCTGTGTGTGTGTGTGTGTGTGTGCATGTGTGTGTGCGTGTGTGTGCATGTGCGTGTGCATGTGCATGCCCATGTGTGTGTGCGTGTGTGTTTGGGTGTGCGTGTGCTTGTGTGTGTGTGTGTGTGTGTGTGTGTTGTGCATGCTGGTGGCGTTTCATGTGTTTTTTGTGTGCGTGTGTGTCGTGTGTGTGGTTGTGTGTGTGTGTGTGTGTGTGTGTGCGTGGCGTGTGCTGTGTATGTTCTTGGTGCTGTGCATCTATGTGTCGTGTGGGTCTCTGTGTGCATGTGCATGTGCGTGTGCCTCTGTGTGTGCATTTGTGTGTATCTATGCGTGTGTGTGTGTGTGTTCATGTGCATGTGCATGTGTGTGTGCATGTTCATGTGTGTGTGCGTGTGCATGTGGTTGTGGGTGTGTGTGTGTGCATGTGCGTGTGTGTGTGGGTGTGCATGTGTTTTTGTGTGTGCGGTGTGTGGTGTGTGCGTGTCCGGTAAGTGTGTTGTGTGTGCATGTGCATCTGTTTTTATGTGGGTTCGTGTGGAGGTCTCTATGTGCGTGTGATGTGCTTGTGAGTGTGTGCCTCTGTGTGTGCATCTGTGTGATCTGTGCATGTGTTGGGTTGCATGTTCATGTGTTTGTTGCTTGCATGGTGGTTGTGGGTGTGTGTGTGTGCATGTGCGTGTGTGTGTGGGTGTGCATGTGTTTTTGTGTGTGCGTGTGTGTGCGTGTGCGTGTCCTTGTAAGTGTGTGTGTGTGCATGTGCATCTGTGTGTTCGTGTGGGTCTCTATGTGCGTGTGCGTGTGTGTGTGCGTGTGAGTGTGTGTGGGTGTGTGTGCGTGTTCGTGTGCTTGTAAATGTGTGTGCGTGTGTGTGCCTCTGTGTGTGCATGTGTGTGAGAGTGTGTGCGTGTGTACGCATGTGCTTGTGCGTGTGCGAGCATGTGCGTGTGTATGTGTGAGTGAACGTGTGCATTTGTATGTGTGAGCGTGTAAATTATGTGTGTGCGTGTGCATGTGCGTGTGCATGTATGTGTGTGTGTGTTTGTTCGTGTTCCTTTGCATGTGCGTGTACGTGTGCATGTGCGTGTGCGTGTGCGTGTGTGTGTTTATGTGTGTGTGTGCATGGGCGTGTGCGTGTGTGTGTGTGTGTGCGTGTGCATGTGCGAGTGCATGTGCCTATGCGTATCGGTGTGCATGTGCGTGTGTGTGTGGGTGTGTTTGTTTGCGTGTGTGTTTGTTTGCTTGGCGGGGTGCATGTGCGTGTGCGTGTTTGTGTGCGTGAGCGTGTAAGTGTGTGTGTTTATGTGCGTGTGCATGTGCGTGTGCATGTTTGTGTGTGTGTGCGTGTGTGTATGTGTGTGCGTGTTCATGTGTGCATGTGCGTATGCATGTGCCTGTGTATGTCGGTATGCATGTGTGTGTGCATGTGCGTGTGTGCCTGTGTGTGTATGTGTGCATGTGTGTGCATGTGTGCGTGTGTGTGTGTGTGTGTGCATGTGCGTGTGCATGTGCGTGTGTGTGTGACTGTGTGCGTGTGTGTGTGTGTGTGTTTGTTTGTGCATGTGCATGTATGTGTGTGCATGCACGTGTGCTGTGTGCGTGTGCGTGTGTGTGTATGTGTGTGTGTGTGCGCGTGTGCGTGTGTGTGTGTGTGCGTGTGTGTGCGTGTGCGTGTGCCTGTGTGTGTTTGTGTGTGTGTGTGTGTGTGAATGTGCATGTGCGTGTGCGTGTGTTTGCGTGTGTGCATGTGCGTGTGGCTGTGCGTGTCGTGTGTGCATGTGCGTGTGCGTGTGATATGTGCGTGTACATGTAAGCATGTTTGTGTGAGTGTGAATGAGTGCGTGTGTCTGTTTGTGTGCATGTGTGTGTGTGTGTGTGCATGTAGACACGTGTGCGTCTGCCTGATGCATGTGTGTCTGCCAGTGCGTGTGCATGTGCTTGCGCATGTGTGTGTGCATGGGCATGTGCGTGTGCATGTGCATGTGC
>CM034149.1:489228450-489265950 GCA_019776745.2 Taxus chinensis | reverse complement strand
TGTGTGTGTGCGTGTGTGTGTGCGTGTGCGTGTGCGTGTGCGTGTGCATGTGCGTGTGCGTGTGCATGTGCGTGTGCGTGTGCATGCGTGTGCGTGTGCAGTGTGTGTGTGCATTGTATGTGTGTGTGTGTGCATGTGCATGTGCAGTGTGCGTGTGCGTGTGTGTGTGTGTGCGTGTGGGTGTGCCTGTGTGTGTGTGTGTGCGTGTGCATGTGCATGTGTGTGTGTCGTGTGTGTGCGTGTGCGTGTGCGTGTGTGTGTGCGTGTGTGTGCGTGTGCGTGTGCGTGTGCTTGTGCGTGAGTGTGTGCGTGCGTATGTGTGCGTGTGCATGTTGTGTGTGCGTGTGCGTGTGTGTGTGCAGTGTGCATGTACGCGTGTGTGTGCATGTGCATGTGTGTGCGTGTGTGTGTGCGTGTGTGCGTGTGCATGTGCGTGTGCGTGTGTGTGTGCATGTGTGTGTGCGTGTGCATCTGCGTGTGCATGTTTGTGTGTGTGTGTGCGTGCGTGTGTGCATGTGTGTGTGTGTGCGTGTGTGCGTGTGCGTGTGTGCATGTGTGAACGTGTGCGTGTGCGTGTGTGTGTGCATGTGCATGAGCGTGTGCATGTGTGTGTGTGTGTGTGTGCGTGTGTGCGTGTGTGTGTGTGCGTGGGAATGTGTGTGCATAGTGTGCGTGTGCATTTGTGTGCATGTGTGCGTGTCTGTGTGTGTGTGTGTGTGCGTGTGCGTGTGCGGTTGTGGGTGTGTGTGCGTGTCCGTGTGTGTGTTTGTGTGCGTGTGCATGTGCGTCTATGTGTGTGCGTGTGCGTGTGCATGCGTTGTGCGTGTGCGTGTGCGTGTGTGTGTGCATGTGCATGTGCGTGTGCATGTGGACATTGTGTGTGTGCATGTGCGTGTGTCCATGCCGATGTATGCGTGGGGACATGTGTGTAAGCTGTGCACATGCGTGTGGTGTCCGTGTGTGTGTGTGTCGTGTGTGTGCGGCGTGGAGATGTGTGCATGTGTGTGTGTGTCTTGTGCGTGTGCGCGTGTGTGTCCGTGTTCGTGTGCGTTTGTGCCGTGTGTGTGCATTTGGATGCATGTGTGTGGGCATGTGTGTGTGTGCATGTGGGTGTGCGTGTGTGTGGACATGTGTGTGTGTGCGTGTGCGTGTATGTGTCCGTGCGTGTGCATGTGTGTGTGCATATGCGTGTGCGTGTCCGTGTGCGTGTGAGTGTCCTGCGTGTGCATGTGCGTGTGCATGTCTATGTGCGTGCATGGGCTTGTGCGTGTCCGTGTGCGTGTGCACGTTTGTGTGTGTGTGTGTGCGTGTGCGTGTACATGTGCATGTGCGTGTGTGTGCATGTGTCTACTTGTGCGTGTGCGCGGTGCAGAATGTGCGTGTGCATGTGTGTGTGTGTGTGTGTGCGTGTGTGTGTGCGTGTGCGTGTACATGTGCATGTGCGTGTGTGTGTGTTATGTGTGCGGGTGCATGTTGGGTGTGCATGAGCATGGCGTGCATGTGTGTGTGTGCGTGTGTGTGTCTGTGTGTGTGTGTGTGCGTGTGTGTGCATGTGCGTGTTTTTTTTTTTATCTATGTGTGTACGTCTGTACGTGTGTGTGTGTGTGTGTGTGTGTCGTGTGCGGGTGCATGGGCGTGGGCGTCTACGTGTGTGTGCGTGAGCGTGTGCGCGTGCGTGTGTGTGCGTACTTGCGAGTGTGCATGGGACTGTGCATGTCAGTGCACGTTCGTGTGCATGTGCATGTGTGTGTCTGTATGTGTGTGTGCTCGTGTGCATGTGCGTGCGTGTGTGTGTGTGTGCGTGTGCGTGTTCGTGTGCGTGGGCGTGTAAGTTTACGTGTGCATGTGTATGTGGGTGTGCGTGTACGTGTGCATGTGCATGTGATTGTGCATGTGTGTGTGTGTGCACTTGCGAGTGTGCGTGGGAGTGTGTGTGTCAGTGCAACGTTCGTGTGCATGTGTGTGTTTTTGTGTGTGCGCATGTGCATGTACGTGTGTGTATGTGTGTGTGTGTACATTTGCGTGTGCGTGATGCATGTGCACGTGCATGTGCGTGTGTGCTTGTGAAGCTCTGCATGTGTTAACATCCTGCAGTGTGTGCATGTGTGTGTGTGTACTTTGCGTGTGTGCGTGTGTGCTTGTGAGTGTGCGTGTCCGTGCGTGTGTGTGTGCATGTGCGTGTGTGTGTGTCTGTGTGTGTGTGCGTGTGCGTGTGAGTGTGCATGTGTGTGTGACTTCATATCCGTTTGCGTGTGTGTTTGAGTGTGCATTTGCTTGTGCGTGTGCATTTGCGTTTGAGTGTGCGTGTGCGTGTCCGTGTGCTTGTGCTTATGCATGTGTGTGTACATTGTTATCCAAAAAATTCCCCCTGCTCATTTTGTGGCTAACTCCTGTTATCCAAAATGTGCCCCAGCTCATTTTTTGTGGCTAACTCCTTGTGTTCTTGCCTCTCTTGTGCCTCAGTCCACATTTTTGGATTTTAAGGCACTCAAAACCTTCTGGAAATGACACCATTGGATAGAGCTCTTTCTCAGCTTTCTAGAAAGGTAAAGATTTCCTCCTAACTCCACGTATTTTTCAAGTTATGGCTTGGTAGAGTTTTTGTGGGAAATTTTCCCTTGCAAGGTCCGCAGCGAATCAGAACTCGCCACGTGTCTAGGTCAAAAATATCAAAGCGTTCCGATTTTCCCCTGTTTTTCCCCTAAAACTTCAAATCGCCATATCTTTCGATCCAGAGCTTGGATTTTCACGTTCTTTATATCAATGGAAAGCTGGTGAAATTCTCTACAAGATTCCGTGGTCAATTTTGAATTTTGGTTCAGTTTGGAGGGATAAAATCAAAAAAATCTTCTAGTAGGCGCCCATGGACAGAACTGACGTTTCAACAACCAATTTTAATGCAAAATGGGTCGCATTCTTTTCCAGCATGGTCAAAAATGTCAGGGCATGGGTTTGTAAGGACCTCCATGCTGTTTTTAATGCATTTTGGTCAATGGGGAATGGCTCCCACTTTTTTTCACGTTTTCTCTCTCCTGGGCTCGACCCATGCACTGTAAAAGCCAGATTTGCCTCATTTCTTCATGGTTGAACACTTTTTGGCATTGAAAACTTCTTCTTTCACCTCTAGCAAGTGATAGTTGTAAGAATCAGACCTTTTTCACAGTTTGTAACAGGTTTATGCCTCTTTGATGGTGGAATGCAAGAGATTTTTACATGGAATTGACAGTGCAAACTCTGTGAATGCTTTCAATCCTCTGTTTGTATTGTTTTACTTCATTTTAAGACCTCTAATTACATCTATCAGCTTGTGTATGTTTTCCCTTGTTGCATTTCATGAATTTGTGTCTATTTAAATGGCAAAAAATGTTTCACCACTCCTTTTGGTGCATCACCATCTTTAGTTTAGTTTCATTTTTGCATTTTTATCCCTGTTCCTTATAATTTAGAGTAGGATTAGGATCTGAACCTCTGTAGTTGTGCAAAATATAGATCTAAATCAGAGGAGTTTGAGGAACCAACCTCTAATCTGGAGATTCCTCTCTCATTTTCACAAGTCCCTCACTTGGAGAGAGGTTTCCATGTTGTGCAATCACACTGGATGCCTAAAACATCAATTCAGAACCTTGATTTGCATCCAGGGGTGCTACTAATTTGCAACAACAGTTTTGGCATGTCGGGTGGGACCTTAGAGGTCTCATTTTTATTGCAGCGAAGTTGATGTGCATCTGCTGCAATGTTCTTGCTTGAAAAGATCTATAATTTGCATATCTGGTGACTCCAAAGGGGAAGAATCAACTGGTTTCAGCAGTGCAGGCCTGAAAACTCATGAGAAGAATCACTACAAGGTCAAGAGCTTGAGAAGAAGAGGTGTTGTTTGAATATCTGCAGTTATCTCCAAGAGTAAGGCAAAGTGGAAGAAGGATTAAAAGGTCTCCATCTCCACCAAACAGAACTCTCTCAACTCCTCCACCTGGTAGGCCTTTCATTCAGTCAACAAGGGTTTTAAGACCAATTAGAATGGCGCAAAACAACCCCTATGTCAACTTCACAGGAAGCAGCCCACTTGCCCTCAATGCACAACATCCAATTCCTATTGCAGCCTTGAAGAACATTCCATACTTCACTGGAGAAAATCAGACTACTCCAGGTGATCATGTTAAGGATATTGTTAACCTTTGTGCAATTCATGAAATCAATGAGATGCAAGTGGCTGTCAAGTTGCTGGCATCTTCATTCAAGGGGAAAGCATTGCAATGGTTTAGAAGCCTTGGAGCTGGTTCTATCACAAATTGGAATCAGTTGTGTATAGCACTTCATGAGCAATTTGGAGAGAAGGGAGACAACTTGTCTCTTTTGGAGTAGCTGACAACCATCAAGAGAGCTCCCAATGAACAGCTGACCGATTTCAACTTCAGATTTCAAAAGACTTGGGAGAGAATTCCAGTGGCAGTTAGGCCAATAGCAGAAGGTGCTTTTCTCTATTATCTCAAAGCTCTAAATTCTGATATTTCTATGTTGATTCAGTCCATGGGAGGCATAACTATCCCTATGGCTTATAGCATTGCCATTAGGGCTGAAAATTGTTTGATCCAAGTTGGTAAACTAGCCCCTAGACCTCCCATGCCATTGTTTCCAAGTTTAGAGAGTCCAAATACCAATCAAGCACCTAATTTGGCTCCTTCTCCCACTCCTATAAATTAGAGTTCAAATGAAGCTTCTACTTCATCTCCAAGTGCCCCAAATGAGCTTCAAGAAGTCATGAAGTAATTGCAAAACCTAGGCAATGAGCTGGTTACTCTCAAAAGGCAACAAGCCCAAGGTTTTAGACCTTCTTACCAGCCCCAAGCTCAGCCTAACAGGCAGCCATACCAACCACAAAGACCTCCTAATCCAGCTGCAAATGTAAATCAAACAAGGCCTCCTGCCAATAGACCATTTCAGCCCTATAATCCTAATGCCATATCTGCCTCTAAGGCATTGGTGCCAACACAAAACAACGTTGCTCAAGAGTATGATTGGTGTTTTCCATGCAATGAACCTCATAACCAATCTATGTGCTTCAATGGTGCTTTGAATCAAGCATTAATGGTGACAACTACTATTGTGAAGGGTGAAGGCAGTCAAGGAAACAACCAACAATAAGAAACATTCCAACAACAATCAGCCCCAAATGACACCACATTGGTAAATTGGCAAGCTGTAGCCAACACAAGGTCAAAAATAAGGAATTTGGGTGAAGAACAGCCATTAGCTCCAACCAATCCACAACCTTCCATGGCTCCACAAATGGTTGGCAAGTAAAATCTAATTTCAAATGCACAAGGGCAGCCAAGAACAGCTCCTAGACCAACTCAAATACCAGTTATTGCTGCCCATGTGCAAGGAGTGAATGTACAAGCAAAGGGACAACAAAGAGATCCTTCATCACCATTCAATATCATTGATCAGATGAAGAAGACAAATGTTAATATATCAATGTGGGAATCCCTATCTATCCCAGGCCAAAGAGACTTGTTACAAGCTGCCATGAAGGACTGGCCAACTTCAAATCAGCAAGTTCAGATGCAAGAGAAAGTGCTCACAAATGCTGCCCATCCTGAGGGAAATCATGGAGGATATCAAGGTAAAATGTTGAAGCCCCCTCCTTTCTATGTTTCATTAATAATTGGAAATCAGTTAGTGCACAATTGCATGATAGATTCCGGGGAAAGTGGCTCAGTGATGCCTAAACAAATAGCTGATCAGCTAGGGCTCCAGTATGAAACCATATCCAAAGGGGTAGTGCAGCTGGATGGGACAGTAGTAACAACAGTTGAGGTGATTAGAAACTTGAGTCTTACCTTGCATGCATGTCCAAATGTTGTTGTTTTACAAGATGTATCAGTCATAAACCTTCCACCACTCTTTGCCCTATGCTTGTCAAGGGACTTCACAGCCAAGATTGGGGGATATTTGTCTGCTAATTGGTCACACATGCTGTTCAGAACGAGGTATGGAACTAAGGCTATAATCAGGTTTGAACCTATTGCAAACTTCCACATTGAGCCTTACACTCCAAGTCAGATCAACGCCAATTGTTCAGCATTTGATCAAGAAGACCACCCAAGCACCGATGAAGCTGACACCAAGGTTGGAAGCATCTCGGATCTAACTCTTGATGAATGGGAAAATAAGGTACATGCTTTTGATCCTTATCAAGAAGTGGAAGAATCTGAGCTAGGGGTGTATTGCATACATGAAGAAAATCAGCCTATTCCTAGCATCACCAAGCCAAACCATGAAGATGACAATGAGGTATGGCAGCTGTTTTTGATGGATCAAGGAGTAGACAAGGTGCAGGAGGTGGAGCCATGCTTGTTTCACCTCAAGGAGTAAAGTACTATTCAACTTTTAGATTTTAGTTTGCATGCTCCAATAACACTGTTGAATATGAATCCTTGGTGCAAGGGATGCATTGGGCAATCAAGAAGAAAATAAAGAACTTGCAAGTCTTTGGTGACAGTGAATTGATTGTAAATCAAGTCAAGGGATAGCATGCTGCCAAGAATGATCTACTCATGTGCTACAAGAACAGGGTGTGGGACCTCATGGAAGATTTTGAAGGTTTTAGAATCAAATCCATTCCTAGGAAAGAGAATCAAGCTGCTAACAGGCTTGCAGCAGTAGGGGCAGCCTTTGACATTGTGGAAAGCATTCAAAAAGACAAGGTACAGCCAAACATCCACGTGATTGTGAGGCCTTCAGTGCCAGATAACAATGTTAGTTGGCAAGTGTTTGAGAATGACTAGCAAATCATCCATTTCTTGCAAGAAGAAGCTAAGTTCTCAGCTAAGAATCAAGAAAAATTGGAACAGCAGTATGGTGACCAAGTGGTACAGCTGAGAACTAACAAGCTGCCCAAGGGACTTATCACTTTGGAGTCCATTTTTAATCCCAATGATCAGTTTAGAAAGGAGAAAGCAAACATTCAAGTCAAGAGAGAGGATTAGTATCCATCTTGGTAGAAGAGAACAAACCATTGCAAATTGGAAAGATGACAACTGATCAAGAAATGTATGAGTTCGTACAGCTGTGTCAAGAGTTCCCTGATATGTTTGCATGGAGCTATGAATATTTGAAAGGTTTCAATCCCAACTTAGCTCAGCATACCATTGAATTGGATCCAAATACTAAGCCTGTCAGGTAGAAACAAAGACCAGTTAATCCACACATGGAGCCTCTCATGAGGAAAGAATTGGACAAGCTGATTGAGTCAAGAATCATATTCCTAATCAAGCATTCTAGTTGGGTTGCCAACTTGGTTCCAGTCAGAAAGAAGAGTGGAGAGATCAGATTGTGTGTTGATTTCAGAGAATTAAATAGAGCATCTCTCAAGGACCATTACCCACTCCCTTCCATGGAGCAAATCTTGCAAGTTGTGGCTGGCTCCGAGAGGTTTTCACTACTTGATGGCTACTCAAGCTACAATCAGATTATGGTGAAGGAGGAAGACCAGTTCAAGACAGCCTTCACAACCAAATGGGGAAGTTTTGCATACAGGAAAATGCCATTTGGGTTGTCCAACGCTGGTGCTACCTTCTAAAGGGCAATGGACATGGCGGTCAAAGGTTTGATTAACAATGTGGTGCTGATTTACCTTTATGATATCACTGTTTTTTCCAAAAAACGCAGCAGACCACCTCTCTCATTTGAGACAAGTTTTCACGAGGTGCAGGAGATTTGGAGTGTCTTTAAATCGTAGAAAGTGTATCTTTCTTACACATGAAGGAAAACTCCTTTGCCATATTGTCTCCAAAGAAGGATTAGTAATTGATCCAGAGAGGGTTGAAGCCATCAGAGCACTACCATTGCCAAGCCACAAGAAAGCCCTTCAGAGTTTCTTGGGGAGGATAAACTTTGTTCGGAGGTTTGTCCCAGATTTTGTAGCCCTTGTCAAGCCCATCACCAAAATGTTAAAGAAGAGCATGGCTTTCAATTGGACGGCAGAAGGCAAGGAGAGTTTTGAAGAAATCAAAGAAGCCATTTCTCAAGCACCAACTCTCATCAACCCGGACTTCTCCAAGGATTTCATCCTCTATGCATTTGGAGGTAATGACACTATTTCTGCCATTTTGGTACACCAGAGCAAGGATAATGATGAGCAGCCAATTGCCTTCTTCAGCCAGAGCCTAGATGACTATGAGGTGAAGTACTCTTTTATTGAGAAGCATGTGCTGGCAGTAATCAGAAGCTTGAAGAAATTCAAGCATTTAGTCTCGAACAACAAGGTCCAGTTGTTGGTCTCACATGTTGGGGTTAAGGACTTCCTCCTCAACAAAGATTTGAATGAGAAAAGGGCAGGTTGGATCACCTGTGTCATGGAGTATGACATTGACATCAAGATCACCAAGCTGGTAAGAGGGAAAGGATTGTGTGAGCAGCTGGTTTTGGGGAAGCAAAAAGAAGTATGCAATGAAGAAGAGGCTGTTTTGACAGTCCAGGACAGCCATGAGCCAAGTGGCAATAAAGAAGAAGACAATGCTTCCCCCACTCCTTGCTGGACCCAAGGTATTATACACTTCCTAAGCACAGGCCTATGCCCCCCGGAAATGAACAAGACCCAAAGAAGACACTTCAGATTGCAGGTTGTCTCATATGCCATTGTTGATGGAGTTTTGTTCAAGAAAGATGTGAATGGAGTGCTGCTGAGATGCATTAGCACAAATCAGATTCATAGGGTGTTGGAAGAGTTACATGATGGACCAGCTGGTGGTCATTTTGCACCAAGAGTGACAACTCTAAAAATTATAAAGGCTGGTTATTATTGGCCTAAAATTTTCAGTGATTGCTATGCTTGGATTAAGAGGTGTAAGAATTGTGCATTCTTCACAGGAAAAGAGAGACTTTCTGCCCTTCCATTGCATCCAATCTCAGTTGACCAGCCATTCATGCAATGGGTTTTGGACTTCATTGGAGTCATTAATCTCAATTCAAGTCAAGGGCACAAATGGATTTTGACAGCCACGGACTACTTCACCAAATGGACTGAAGCAGTAGCACTCAAAGAAGCAAATGAGTCCAGCATCTTAGATTTTTATGAGGGGATAGCAACCACATTTGGTACACCTGCTACAATAATCTCATATAATGCATTGGCATTCATTGGATCCAAGGTGACTGAGTGGGCTGTCAAGAACGGGATCTACCTAAGCACTTCATCAAACTATTACCCTCAAGGTAATGGCCAGGCCGAGTCTACAAACAAGAAATTGTTGAGGATCATTAGGAGGACTCTTGATGAGAATCAGAGGTCTTGGCATACCAAACTGAAATCAGCCTTATGGGCTGATAGGATAACTCCCAAGAGATCCACAGGTAACTCTCCATTCAAACTTGTCTATGGAAGAGAGGCAATCTTTCCCATGTCACTTAAGTTTCCAACATTGGAACTCATGAAGCAATTAGAGTTGCTAGAGTTTGAGCCCATGGAGGTGAGATATGAAGAGTTGATGGAGCTATAGGAGGTTAGAAATCAGGCATCCCAAGCAATGGAAAAGGATCAAGCTTTGATCAAAAAGACCTTTGATAGGAAGGCCAAGGATAGATCTTTTCAGGTTGGAGATCTAGTGTTGAAATGGGATGTGGATAGAGCAAAACCGGGAAGGCATTCAAAATTTGATGCCATTTGGAGTGGCCCATACATGGTCACGAAGTGCAAGAACAACAATGCTTTCCAATTGGCCTCATTGGATGGTGAAGAACTACAAATTCCAGTCAATGGAATCTATCTCAAGCGTTGCTTCTAGAGGGAAATTTACCACCTTGTAAATATTAGATTAGATTTTCATTCCTCCAAGTGCTTTGCACATTGTTTTGCTGTAGGTTAGTTTTGCTTTCCCTAAGTGCTTTGGCATAGCTTGCTATCCCTGGAGATGTTTTGCAGTCCTTGCTTCCATCATGTGATATTCCATCTTCCTCCTTGCACATTCTAAGTCAGTTGGGGTTCTAAACAGAATATTTGATGGCTCCATGCCCAATGGACTGCTTCAGGCTACTGGTACTTTCATCTAGCAGGCAGATGACCCCTCTGAGTTGCCAAAATTGTTATCCAAAATGTGCCCCAGCTCATTTTTTGTGGCTAACTCCTTGTGTTCTTGCCTCTCTTGTGCCTCAGTCCACATTTTTTGATTTTAAGGCACTCAAAACCTTCTAGAAATGACACCATTGGATAGAGCTCTTTCTCAGCTTTCTAGAAAGGTAAAGATTTCCTCCTAACTCCACGTATTTTTCAAGTTATGGCTTAGTGGAGTTTTTATGAGAAATTTTCCCTTGCAAGGTCCGCAGCCAATCATAACTCACCATGTGTCTAGGTCAAAAATATCAAAGCGATCTGATTTTGGCCTGTTTTTGCCCTAAACTTCAAATCACCATAACTTTCGATACAGAGCTTGGATTTTTGCGTTCTTTATATAAATGGAAAGCTGGTGAAATTCTCTACAATATTCCATGGTCAATTTTGAATATTAGTTCAGTTTAGAGGGATAAAATCAAAAAATGCTTCTAGTATGCGCCCATGGACAAAACTGACGCTTCAATAACCAATTTTAATGCAAAATGGGTCGTATTCTTCTCTAGCATGGTCAAAAATGTCATGTCATGGGTTTGTAAGGACCTCCATGTTGTTTTTAATGCATTTTGGTCCATGGGAATGGCTCCCACGTTTTTTCATGTTTTCTCTCGCATGGGCTCGACCCATGCACTGTAAAAGCCAGATTTGGCTCATTTCTTCATGGTTGAACACTTTTTGGCATTGAAAACTTCTTCTTTCACCTCCAACAAGTGATAGTTGTAAGAATTAGACCTTTTTCACAGTTTGTAAGAGGTTTATACCTCTTTGATGGTGGAATGCAAGAGATTTTTACATGGAATTGACAGTGCAAACTCTGTGAATGCTTTCAGTCCTCTGTTTGTATTGTTTTACTTCATTTTAAGACCTCTAATTACATCTATCAGCTTATGTATGTTTTCCCTTATTGCATTTCATGAATTTGTGTCTATTTACATGGCGAAAAATGTTTCACCACTCCTTTTGGTGCATCACCATCTTTAGTTTAGTTTCATTTTTGCATTTTTATTCCTGTCTCCTTGCAATCTAGGGTAGAATTAGGATTAGAACCTCTGTAGTTGTGTAAAATATAGATCTAAATCAGAGGAGTTTGAGGAACCAACCGCTATTCTAGATATTCCTCTCTCATTTTCACAAGTCCCACACTTGGAGAGAGGTTTCCATGTTGTGCAATCACACTGGATGCTCTAAACATCAGTTAGAACATTGATTTGCATCCAGGGGTGTTGCTGATTTGCAACAATAGTTTTGGCACGCCCGGTGGGACCTTACAGGTCTCATTTTTATCACAGAAAAGTTGATGTGCATTTGCTACAATTTTCTTGCTTGAAAAGAGCTATAATTTGCATATATGGCGACTCCAAAGCGGAAGAATCAACCGGTTTCAGTAGTGCAGGCCTAAAAACTCATGAGAAGAATCACTAAAAGGTCAAGAGCTAGAGAAGAAGAGGTGTTTTTTTAATATCTGTAGTTATCTCCAAGAGTAAGGAAAAGTGGAAGAAGGATTCAAAGGTCTCCATCTCCACCAAACAGAACTCTCTCAACTCCTCCACCTGGTAGGCCTTTCATTCAGTCAACAAGGGTTTTAAGACCAATTAGAATGGCGCAAAAAAACCCCTATGTCAACTTCACAGGTAGCAGCCCACTTGCCCTCAATGCACAACATCCAATTCCTATTACAGCCTTCAAGAAAATTCCATACTTCACTGGAGAAAATCAAACTACTCCAGGTGATCATGTTAAGGATATTGCTAACCTTTTTGCAATTCATGAAATCAATGAGATACAAGTGCCTGTCAAGTTGCTGGCATCTTCATTCAAGGGGAAAGCATTGCAATGGTTTAGAAGCCTTGGAGCTGGTTCTATCACAAATTGGAATCACCTGTGTATAGCACTTCATGAGTAATTTGGAGAGAAGGGAGACAACTTGTCTCTTTTGGAGCAGCTGACAACCATCAAGAGAGCTCCCAATGAACAGCTAACTGATTTCAACTTCAGATTTCAAAAGACTTGGGAGAGAATTCCAGTGGCAGTTAGGCCAACAGTAGAAGGTTCTTTTCTCTATTATCTCAAAGCTCTAAATTCTGATATTTCTATGTTGATTCAGTCCATGGGAGGCACAACTATCTCTATGGCTTATAACATTGCCATTAGGGCTGAAAATTGTTTGATCCAAGCTGGAAAACTAGCCCCTAGAACTCCCATGCCATTGTTTCCATGTTTAGAGAGTCTAAATACCAATCAAGCACCTAATTTGGCTCCTTCTCCCACTCCTAGAAATCAGAGTTCAAGTGAAGCTTCTACTTCATCTGCAAGTGCCCCAAATGAGCTTCAAGAAGTCATGAAGCAATTGTAAAACCTAGGCAATGAGCTGGTTACTCTCAAAAGGCAACAAGCCCAAGGTTTTAGACCTTCTTACCAGCCCCAAGCTCAGCCTAATAGGCAGCCATACCAACCAAAAAGACCTCCTAATCTAGCTACAAATGTAAATCAAACAAGGCCTCCTGCCAATATACCATTTCAGCACTATAATCCTAATGCCATATCTGCCTCTAAGGCATTGGTGCCAACACAAAACAACGTTGCTCAAGAGTATGATTGGTGTTTTCCATGCAATGAACCTCATAACCAATCTATGTGCTTCAATGGTGCTTTGAATCAAGCATTAATGGTGACTACTAGTGTGGAGGGTGAAGGCAGTCAAGGAAACAACCAACAACAAGAAACATTCCAACAGCAATCAGCCCCAAATGACACCACCTTGGTAAACTGGCAAGCAAAAGATTTCTATGGCATGAATCAAGTAGTTTCTCAAGGTGTTGTTGCCAAAAAAAGGTCAAAAAGAAGGAATTTGGGTGAAGAACAGCCATTAGCTCCAACCAATCCACAACCTTCCATGGCTCCACAAATGGTTGGCAAGCAAAATCTAATTTCAAATGCACAAGGGCAGCCAAGAACAGCTCCTAGACCAACTCAAATACCAGTTATTACTACCCACGTGCACGGAGTGAATGTACAAGCAAAGGGACAGCAAAGAGATCCTTCATCACCATTTAGTATCATTGATTAGATGAAGAAGACAAATGTTAATATATCAATGTGGGAATCCCTATCTATCCCAGGCTAAAGAGACTTTTTACAAGCTACCATGAAGGGCTGGCCAACTTCGAATCAGCAAGTTCAGATGCAAGAGAAAGTGCTCACAAATGCTGCCCAGCCTGAGGGAAATCATGGAGGACATCAAGGTAAAATGTTGAAGCCCCCTCCTTTCTATGTTTCATTAATCATTGGAAATCAGTTAGTGCACAATTGCATGATAGATTCTGGGGCAAGTAGCTCAGTGATGCCTAAACAAATAGCTGATCAGCTAGGGCTCCAGTATGAAACCATATCCAAAGGGGTAGTGTAGCTGGATGGGACAACAGTAACAACAGTTGGGGTGATTAGAAACTTGAGTCTTACCTTGCATGCATTTCCAAATGTTGTTGTTTTACAAGATGAATCAGTCATAGACCTTCCACCACTCTTTTCCCTATGCTTGTTAAGGGAATTCACAGCCAAGATTGGGGGATATTTGTCTACTGATTGGTCACACATGCTGTTCAGAACGAGGTATGGAACTAAGGCTACAATCAGGTCTGAACCTATTGTAAACTTCCACATTGAGCCTTACACTCCAAGTCAAATCAACACCAATTGTTTAGCATTTGATCAAGAAGACCACCCAAGCACCGATGAAGCTGACACCAAGGTTGCAAGCTTCCCAGATCTAACTCTTGATGAATGGGCAAACAAGGTACATGCTTTTGATCCTTATCAAGAAGTGGAAGAATCTGAGCTAGGGGTCTATTGCATACACGAAGAAAATCAGTCTATTCCTAGCATCACCAAACCAAACCATGAAGATGACAATGAGGTATGGCAGCTGTTTTTTGATGGATCAAGGAGTAGACAAGGTGCAGGAGGTGGAGCCATGCTTGTTTCACCTCAAGGAGTAAAGTACTATTCAACTTTTAGATTTCAGTTTGCATGCTCCAATAACACTGCTGAATATGAAGCCTTGGTGCAAGGGATGCATTGGGCAATCAAGAAGAAAATAAAGAACTTGCAAGTCTTTAGTGATAGTGAATTGATTGTAAATCAGGTCAAGGGATAGCATGCTGCCAAGAATGATCTACTCAGGAGCTACAAGAATAGGGTGTGGGACCTCATGGAATATTTTGAGGGTTTTGGCATCAAATCCATTCCTAGGAAAGAGAATCAAACTGTTGATAGGCTTGCAACAGTAGGGGTAGCCTTTGACATTGTGGAAAGCATTCAAAAAGACAAGGTAGAGCCAAACATCCATGTGATTGGGAGGCCTTCAGTGCCAGATAACAATGTCAGTTGGCAAGTGTTTGAGAATGACCAACAAAGCATCCATTTCTTGTAAGAAGAAGCTGAGTTCTTAGCTAAAAATCAAGAAAAGTTAGAACAACAGTATGGTGACCAGGTGGTATAGCTAAGAACTAACAAGCTGACCAAGGGACTTATCACTTTGGAGTCCATTTTTAATCCCAATGATCAGTTTAGAAAGGAGAAAGAAAACATTCAGGTCAAGAGAGAGGATTTAGTATCCATCTTGGTAGAAGAGAACAAACAATTGCAAATTGGAAAGATGACAACTGAACAAGACAGCCTTCACAACCAAATGGGGAACTTTTGCATACAAGAAAATGCCATTTGGGTTGTCCAACACTGGTGCTACCTTCCAAAGGGCAATGGACATGGCGTTCAAAGTTTTGATTAACAACGTGGTGCTGATTTACCTTGATGATATCACTGTTTTTTACAAAAATGTAGTAGACCACCTCTCTCATTTGAGACAATTTTTCACGAGGTGCAGAAGATTTGGAGTGTCTTTAAATCCTAGAAAGTGTATCTTTCTTGCACATGAAGGAAATCTCCTTGGCCATATTTTCTCCAAAGAAGGATTAGCAATTGATCCAGAGAGGGTTGAAGCCATAAGAGCACTACCATTACTAAGCCACAAGAAAGCCCTTCAGAGTTTCTTGGGGAGGATCAACTTTGTTCGGAGGTTTGTCCCAGATTTTTCAGCCCTTGTCAAGCCCATCACCAAAATGTTAAAGAAGAGCATGGCTTTCAAGTGGACAGTAGAAGGCAAGGAGAGTTTTGAAGCAATCAAAGAAGCCATTTCTCAAGCACCAACTCTCATCAACCCAGACTTCTCCAAGAATTTCATCCTCTATGCATTTGGAGGTAATGACACTATTTCTACCATTTTGGTACAGTAGAACAAGGGTAATGATGAGCTGCCGATTATCCTTTTGCACCAAGAGTGACAACTCTAAAAATCATGAAGGCTGGTTATTATTGGCCTAAATTTTTCATTGATTGCTATGCATGGATTAAGAGGTGTAACAATTTTTCATTCTTCACAGGAAAAGAGAGACTTGCTGCCCTTCCATTGCATCCAATCTTAGTTGACCAGCCATTCATGCAATGGGGTTTGGACTTCATTGGAGTCATTAATCCCAATTCAAGTCAAGGGCACAAATGGATTTTGACAGCCACTGACTACTTCACCAAATGGACTGAAGCAGTGGCACTCAAAGAAGCAAATGAGTCCAACATCTTAGAATTTTATGAGGGGATAGTGACCAGATTTGGTATACCTGCTACAATAATCTCAGATAATGCATTGGCATTCATTGAATCCAAGGTGACTGAGTGGGCTGTCAAGAATGGGATCTACCTAAGCACTTCATCAAACTATTACCCTCAAGGTAATGGCTAGGCTGAGTCTACAAACAAGAACTTGTTAAGGATCATTAGGACTCTTGATGAGAATCAGAGGTGTTGGCATACCAAACTGGAATCAGCCTTATGGGCTGATAGAATAACTCCCAAGAGATCCATAGGTAACTCTCCATTCAAACTTGTCTATGGAAGAGAGGAAATCTTTCCCATGTCACTTGAGTTGCCAACATTGGAACTCATGAAGCAATTAGAGTTGCTAGAGTTTGAGCCCATGGAGGTGAGATATGCAGAGTTGATGGAGCTGCAGGAGGTTAAAAATCAGACATCCCAAGCAATGGAAAAGGATCAAGCTTTGATCAAAAAGACCTTTGATAGGAAGGCCAAGGATAGATCTTTTCAGGTTGGAGATCTAGTGTTGAAATGGGATGTGGATAGAGAAAAACCGAGAAGGCATTCAAAATTTGATACCATTTGGAGTGGCCCATACATGGTCACGAAGTGCAAGAACAACAATGCTTTCCAATTGGCCTCATTAGATGGTGAAGAACTGCAGATTCCAGTCAATGGAATCTATCTCAAGCATTGCTTCTAGAGGGAAATTTACCACCTTGTAAATATTAGATTAGATTTTCATTCCTCCAAGTGCTTTGCACATTGTTTTGTTGTAGGTTAATTTTGCTTTCCCTAAGTGCTTTGGCACAGCTTGCTATCCCTGGAGATGTTTTGCAGTCCTTTCTTCCATCATGTGATATTCCATCTTCCTCCTTGCACATTCTAAGTCAGTTGGAGTTCTAAACAGAATATTTGATGGCTCCATGCCCAATGGACTACTTCCGGCTACTAGTACTTTCATCTAGCAGGAAGATGACCCATCTGAGTCACCAAAATTGTTATCCAAAATGTGCCCCAGCTCATTTTTTGTGGCTAACTCCTTGTGTTCTTTCCTCTCTTGTGCCTCAGTCCACATTTTTTGATTTTAAGGCACTCAAAACCTTCTGGAAATGACACCATTAGATAGAGCTCTTTTTCCGCTTTCTAGAAAGGTAAATATTTCCTCCTAACTCCACGTATTTTTCAAGTTATGGCTCTACAGAGTTTTTGTGGGAAATTTTCCCTTGCAAGGTCCGCAGCCAATCAGAACTCGCCACGTGTCCAGGTCAAAAATATCAAAGCGATCTGATTTTGGCCTGTTTTTTCCCTAAAACTTCAAATCACCATAACTTTCGATCCAGAGCTCAGATTTTTACGTTCTTTATATCAATGGAAAGATGGTGAAATTCTCTACAAGATTCCATGGTCACTTTTGAATTTTGGTTCAGTTTGGAGGGAGAAAATAAAAAAATTCTTCCGGTACGTTCCCATGGACAGAACTGACGTTTCAACAACCAATTTTAATGCAAAATGGGTTGCATTCTTCTCTAGCATGGTCAAAAATGTCAGGGCATAGGTTTGTAAGGACCTTCATGTTGTTTTAATGCATTTTGGTCCATGGGAATGGCTCCCACGTTTTTTCAAGTTTTCTCTCTCTTGGGCTCGACCCATGCACTGTAAAAGCTAGATTTGGCTCATTTATTCATGGTTGAACAGTTTTTGGCATTGAAAACTTCTTATTTCACCTCCAACAAGTGATAGTTGTAAGAATCAGACCTTTTTCACAGTTTTTAACAGGTTTATACCTCTTTGATGGTGGAATGCAAGAGATTTTTACATGGAATTGACAGTGCAAACTCTGTGAATGCTTTCAGTCCTCTGTTTGTATTGTTTTACTTCATTTTAAGACCTCTAATTACATCTATTAGCTTGTGTATGTTTTCCCTTGTTGCATTTCATGAATTTGTGTCTATTTACATGGCAAAAAAATGTTTCACCACTCCTTTTGGTGCATCACCATCTTTAGTTTAGTTTCATTTTTGCATTTTTATCCCTATCTCCTTGCAATCTAGGTTAGAATTAGGATTAGAACCTTTGTAGTTGTGCAAAATATAAATCTAAATCAAAGGAGTTTGAGGAACCAGCCTCTATTATGGAGATTCCTCTCTCATTTTCACAAGTCCCACACTTGGAGAGAGGTTTCCATGTTGTGCAATCACACTGGATGCTCTAAACATCATTTAGAACCTTGATTTGCATCTAGGGGTGCTACTGATTTGTAACAATAGTTACCCAAAACCAAAGTCTCAATTTTCCAAAGGAAAATTTTCCTCCATGCTGCTGCACTTGCTCAAATGGCCACGTGGCGCTTTGTGATTGGTCGTGGGCCGGCGGAGGAAAAAGTGAAATTTTTCCAAAAGGCCAAAAAGTCAAGTTTTTTTTTATTAAGGGCCTACCCCTCCAAGGTGCCACGTGGAAACTTATAATAGTAGTAGAGGTTGGCAGGGCCGCAGAAATTTTTAGGAAATTTTTCCGAAATTCAAAATTTAAATTTTTCTAAGGTCGAATTATTTCATTTTTTTTTTTGGGATGGCCATTTTGAAGTAAAACTTCAAATGGCCATAACTTTTGATAGGAAGCTCCATTTTAGGAAAATGAGGACTTTTCAGAAATATCTCGGAGTCCTCTTTACACAATAATCATCAATTTTGGAATTTGGTGAAGTTTATAGGGTCAATTTTAAGAAATCAACCTGTAGGGATTATAATTTTAAGATTGGTAATTTTTCCTATTTGGGAGATTTGATTCAATTTTGATATTTCTTCTCTTCAACATGTAATTGAACATGGAAGAATGCTATTGGATGGATTTTAGACTAGTTTTAAGGTTCAATTTATGGATTGAGTTGTAACTGATATATTTTACATCCTTTGACGGGAAAGTGGTCCAGCAAGTTCAAAAATTGATTTTGTAAAGTTCTAAAATGTCTTTCTCTGGTGTTGAGGTCAAATTGAATTCCTTATGACATATTTCATTTAAATTGCATTGTTTCAATACTTAATTTAAGTTGTAGATCTGAACTGCACATTTATTAGATAAAATTTTAATTGCCAGATTTAGAAAAGGAAAGGAATAAAGTTCATTTATTAACAACTGTAATGATTTATTTGCTACTTCCAAAACATGGTAAACTTATCAAATCTTGTCTAAACAATTAATTTATCCATCTTCTCATTCAGACAATAAGGCAATGTTTGGTATTTCGAATTTTAATAATTATAAGGAACAAAATGTTGTATTTCTCTTCCATACACATTTTCTTTTCACACAGAGATAACATTTCAAAACACAAACTCCAATTTAAAGAAAAATTATAATTAAATCTAAATCCAACACTGCAATTGAGGAAGGAATATATTTCTTTAATTAATTTTCAACATTACATCAACAAATCATTTCTTCATTTGAATTTTAATGTTAAATCTACAACTGTATGACAGTCTTTTCCAATACAGAGAATAGAATATTCCATCTTTACATTTCAATTAAATTTCAGACTTCCATTTACCATAAATGGCTTCACATTACAAAATTATACAACTCATCCACGCAATGTGGGAAGGGATTACAAGAGTTTTCTCATAAAGGATGACTATCAAACTGTATTCTTCTTTCTTTAAATAGTAGCTTGCTTATTTCTTCATTCTTGCAACTTGAATCACAACAAGGAAGGGGGAAAGGAAAAACTCTCCACCCAACCAAGATACCCAATGAGAAAATAGAAGCCATCTTTCCCCATTGGCCCCTGAGCCCCAACCATATTGAAATGGAGCATGATAATTCAACTCATGGCAACATGGACTTCTTTCACATGCAAGCAACACTCATGTATCACAAAAAATCAAAGAAAACACAAATCAAAAAAAGGTAGCAATTCTTAATTGCATTAGAAAATAGTCATACAATCACAAAGGCTTGAGCAAGCAAGCCAAACAAGATCAAGAACTATGGAGGTCTCCTTATGCCTCCCATGTTGAAATTAGACATCCACCTACAACAACCACCAAGAACATAACCATCCCATAAACCTTATCCCTCCTCAACCCCTCCTTATCCCTCCTCTAAATTTATCCCTTATACCTCCCCCAAAGTAAGAAATGCATGCATATTCTTTTCATAGGTGGATTCTAACCAACAGTCCCTCCTCAAGACAAGTGCCAATGGAAAATCCCTTATCCCTCCTCTGATTAACTTCACAACATTCTCTCCACACCATGCCCTAAGCATTCTACCCATCCCTCTAAGAATTGCAAACACAACACATTCAAAAATTCATGTTAAAAGAGGAAAAAACAACAATTTTAAAAGAGTGAGATCCTACCTCTCCATAATGGAGACTTGTTTCCAAAACAGTAGTTCTTTGATGCTCAAAACACAGTCCCAAAACATCAATGCACAAGCATGTGAATCAATCCAAGCTCTTCCACAAAGCAGGCTCCAAAGGCAAGAGAAAATTTTGACCCAAGAGTGAAATCTCCAACCTTTAACAACCTCAAAATGAGGAGGAAATCAAATTTTAAAGGAGAGGGTGGAAGAGGATGATGTGGATTCCAAGTGGGATGCCACATGATTTTTCTTCCTTCCCCAAGAGTGCAATCCACATCAACAACAAATCACCATTAATGAACAAAAATGACAAAATCACTTACACACACAATAGCCCATACCCCAAAAGGGAATTCGTTTAAAATTTGTAAGACAAGTGCAATCACTTCTTATAATAAATCAAGTCAAAATTCAATAAAATAATCTGATTTTCACTCCAAATTAATAAACATGGTTGGTGGAGGTTTTTGAGAGGTGTGGGACAAGTTTAACTTGTCCCATAAGCCTCCAATTTAGGCTCCCAAGACCAAATCCGAGTTTCAAAGAGGATGGAGTGTTCTACACTCCAAAATCTACCTTACACAATCTATCATTTTGCTTACACAACTTTTACATCCCTTTACACATGCATTAATATTTATGACATTTATTTATTACATGTTTTGACATAAAGATTTATTTATCTATCATATAGTTATAATATATATATATATATATATATATATATATATATATATATATATATATATATATAAGTCAATTTTCATTTTCAACCAAGACAATAACATTTAATTTATATTTCACATCCCAATTAATTTAATTGAAATTTAACTATAAGATTCTCAAATTATACTATCACATTAAAATAATTAAAATAAAGAGCACATTACAGATAAATACATACAACAATAATTTTAAAAAGGGACACAACAAATAAAGCACACATATACCCCATGGTCACAATAATGGAAATCCCCCCATGGGAAATCCTAACAAAACACAACATACAACTCAAACACAGTTGCCATGGTGACCTTGTTGATTTCACACTGAATTCCAATATGGTTAGTCTCCACTCCCCCGACATTGTTGTGATTTTAACCTGTAAAATGTAAAATACCTCCTTCGGCCTTGTGGCCATATCAGAACATCCAAATGATATATAAACATTAGATCCAAATCACAACAATATCAAGATTCAATTTGTAACTATATCATCATCCAATAGATTTCTATACTAGAGATATTCATAATAATCAATGTCACATGTCTAAAATTAACATCAATAACCCATCCATGTCAACTAGTATATCATCATCCACATAATAATAAAAATGTCTCAATGATCCTCAAGCAAAATATCTCAATCTAGATCAATATTAATCCAGGATCTAACATCTAACCATCATACTAATCAAAACATAATAATGTCCATAATAATCCCTGATACATCATACTACATCAAAACATAATAATATCCAAAATGTGACCAATAGTGTCAGGATCAGTATCTGAATAGTGTCCAAGGAAAGTGGGCACTACATCCCCCTCCGCTTAGACTCGAATTACTCCTGGAAGTCACTGGAACAAATGTGGAAATTTTACTCGTAAAGCAGTAACATCCTCCCAAGTAGCTGCAGTCTCATCATATCTATCCCACTACACCCATACCTGATCAATCTCTCTACCTCAAAGGCCCAGGGTCCTACGATCTATGATACGGACGGGCTCCACCATCAACTGTCCCTGATCCTGCACTTGCATTGATGTCCAATCCAGCACATGAGAAGGATCTGTGATATATCTCCTAAGAACGGAAACACGAAACACATCATGTATGTGAGACAAGCTGGGTGGAAATGCTAGTCGGTAGGCCAACGGGCCAATACGCTCCAAGATCTCAAAAGGTCCAACAAATCGAGGAGCTAACTTAGAACCTTTTCCATAATGGATCAGACTCTTATGTGGCCTAACATGAAGGAAAACCTTCATGCCCACATAAAAATTACACTCGGTTCTATGTTGATCAACGTACTTCTTCTGCCTATCCTGTGCCTCCTGCAATCTCTGCCTGATCAACACTACCTGCTGCTCCATGTCTTGCAAAAGAGATGGTCCTAAGGATACTCTATCCTCCAATCTATCCCAGCTAAGGGGTGTCCTACACTCCCTACCATATAAGGCCTGAAAAGGAGCCATGCCTATAGAACTCTGGAAACTATTATTGTAGGCAAATTCCACAAGATACAGATACTCCTCCCACTTAGACTGCTGATCCATCACGTACATCCTGAGCATATCCTCAAATATCTAATTGACCCTCTTAGTCTGTCCATCCGTCTCAGGGTGATAAGTTGTGCTGAAGTTAATCTTCATCCCGAGAACATACTGCATGGTAGTCCAGAAATGTGAAGTGTATGAAGGATCATGGTCACAAATGATCTTCCATGGGATCCCATGTAACCTGACGATCTCATCCAAGTAGACACGTGCCACTGCACTAGCTTTATATGTGGTCTTTACTAGATAAAATTGATCTACTTTTTTCAATTTATCAACCGTGACCATGATGGCGTCATGGTGATATCTCGACATCGGTAACCCAACAATGAAATCCATGGAAATGGTGTCCCATTTCCACTTTAGTATAGCATGAGGATAGAGAAGGCCAGCTGGATGCTGATTCTCGGCCTTCACTTTCTGGCACTCTAAATAGTGTGACACAAACTGAGCCACATCCTTGTAAAGTCCTCTCCAATGATATAATTGTCTCAAGGTGGCGTGCATCTTCTTCACCCCAGGATGGGCTGAATAGGGTGCACAATGTGCCTCAGTCAAGATGTCCTGCCTCAAGCCTCCATCTCTAAGAACATAAATCTGACCTCTGTGCCTGAGAAGACCATCGACATCTAGTGAGAAACCATAAAATTTCCCCTCAAGGGGTATCTGGGACTCAATCTCTGCTTGGGATGCAATGTAGAAACTGTCAAGAGGAAGCTGCTGAAGGATCCTGCTTTGTAAATCTATGCTCACTGAAGTAGCCATGCTCAAATGCTTCCATCTGCTAAGAGCGTCTGCGGCCAAATTCTCCTTCCATTTCAATGCTCTATCTCCATGTCGTACTCACAAAGAAACTCCATCCAATGTCTCTGACGAGTGTTTAGATTGGGCTGCGTGAAAAGGTGGCGAAGACTCAAATGATTTGTCCTAAGTGTGAATCTTCGACCAGGAAGAAAGTGTCTCCATCGAACCAAAGCATGCACAATTGCCATAAGCTCAAGATCATGGGTAGGATAATTAAGCTCGTGATCCTTGAGTTTGCGAGACTAAAAAGCTACAACTCTACCCTCCTGCATAGGAACACATCCAAGGCCTTCCAACGAAGCATCTGTGCATACAAAGAACTCACCATGTGGATCTGACACTCCAAGAATGGGTGTTGTAGTGAGATATTCCTTTAGTTTCCTGAAGGCCTGCTCACACCTATCTGACCAAACAAATTTCTTCCCCTTCCACTGAAGGGAAGTGATGGGGTGTGCTATCCAAGAGAAGTCCTACAAAAATCTCCTATAATACCCTACTAACCCCATGAAGCTGCGCACCTCTGTCACTGTAATGGGTAGTGGCCAATCCATAATGGCTATAATATTGGAAGGATCGACTGCAATTCCTTCACCTAAGATGATATGGCCCAAGTACTAAATCTCTGACTGAAAGAAGGCACACTTCTCCAAGTTACTAAAAATCTGCTTCTCACGAAGACACTGAAAACTTGTCGAAGGTGCCCCTCATGCTCCTCACGCGTATGTGAGTAAATCATAATGTCATCAATAAAGATGATCATGAGGCGATCTAGAAAGGTCTTGAATACCCCATTCATCAAACTCATGAATACTGCGGGGGCATTCGTCAAACCAAAGGGCACCACAGTGAACTCATAGTGCCCATACCATGTATGAAAAGCAGTCTTATGGATGTCTGCCTCTGTAATCCTCAACTGATGGTACCTGGACTTGAGATCAATCTTAGAGAACACCGTGTCTCCCTTCATTTGATCAAACAAGTCATCAATGCGAGGCAGGGGATCACGATTCTTGATCGTTACCTTATTCAGCTTGCGGTAGTTGATGCACAACCGCAATGATCCATCCTTCTTCACAAATATAACCAGTGCACCCCAAGGGGATACACTAGGACAGATGAGGCATTTCTCTAAAAGGCCTTCCAGTTGTAACTTGAGCTCATAGAGCTCTGGGGTGGTCATCCAATAAGGAGCTCATGAGATAGGCTCTGCTCCTGGAACCAGATCAATATGGAAATCAATCTCACGTGGGGGTGGCATCCCCAGTATCTCCCCTTGGAAAACATTTGCATACTCTCTAAAAATGGGATGGTCATCTAGCGATGGCCCACAAGACCCATCCTTTGTCCAGTCACTGACTGTGACCACATACATCTGAAAACCCCATTGCACACATCACTTGAGCTGCATAGCAGAGATAGTACGAATAGAAATAGGTTTCCTGACCACAGAAATCACCGACTCAACTCCAAGATCATATACACAAGATATAGTCTTATGATAGCAATCCATCCTAGCCCTATGTGCAGATAACCAATCTATGCCTAAAATGACTCCATACGAGCCCAAAGGAAGTACGCGGGGATCTGAAGTGGTGCTGAAAGGTCCCAAGTTAACAACACACTCCTTTACTAAGGAGTCTACAGAGACTTTGGCTCCTAAAGCCATCTCGACATCCCAACTATGACCTTGTCTACCAGCCACTAGCCTACATCGCTCTACTAAGGATGGTGCAATAAATGAATCAGAAGAACCAGAATCAAACAATATAGAAGTAGGAACACCTCTAATGCTACCTATAGTCTCAATGACCGTGCTCTAGTGCTCAGCCTGGCAGTTCTCAACCACTGCATAGATCCTATGACTCCGTCCCATCTCTCTGACTGTAGGCTCTGAGATGGGTACCTTACCCTTATTAGGGTTTTGGGGGCAGTCTCTCCAAAAGTGTCCCGCTACTCCACACCCGAAGTAACCACACCAGAAGGTTCCCTAGAGGTAGGTGTTGTGGACCCTAATGATCCAGCCATAGTTTGTTGTGGCCTCTCTGGTCGAGCTCCTGTTGACTGAGCTCTAGCTCCACCCTGTGTCCTAGTGGGACCCCTAGGAGGCCCCATGCTTTGACGTCTATGTGCATCATCTCTCTGAGGAGGCCTAAAAGGTGGGCGGGACTGTTGCTGCTACTATTGTTGCTGTGGTCTGAAAGATGACTGTGAAGAATGATGACCACCACGAGGAGGAGGAGCTGACTCCATTGATCTACTATCATGCAACTGATGAATAAGGCTTTTGACCCAGTCTCTAGCCTGCTGGGTTTTACCCTGAGTCTCCTTTGCAATGTAGGCCTTCTCAATGGCCTCTGCTAATGTCTATGGGCAGTGGATCCGAACTACACCTCCAATTTCTATATTAAGGCCCTGGATGAATTTATGGATCCACACCTACTCATCCTGCATGTAATCAACGTACTGAAGTAGGTCCAGGAACCTACTCTCATACTCGGCCACTGTAAGGGAAGCCTGTCGAAGGTCATGGAACTCATCGATCATCTGTTGTATGAATCTATGAGGCAAGTATCTACTCATGAATCTCTCCTCAAATAGCTCCCAAGTGACTATCTCTAAATCTATATGGAGCTTCTGCTCCTTTTTCCTCCACCATACTCCAGCTCCATCCTTCAGTAGATGGATCGCAACACGAGATTTCATGTTGCTAGAACGAGGACACGGCTTGAAGTAAATGCTCAAGCTAACCAGTCAGGCCTCTGCCTAGAATCCTCCTATGTCACCAGAATACTGTGCTAGCCTAAGCTTCAGGATCTCCCTGATGTGATCCGCAGTTGTGGTTTGATGGCCTTTGGGCCTCTCTTCCTGCCTTTCCCCGAGCCTAGGGCTCTGAGACCTCTCTCTCTGTCTTGAAATATGGTCACCATGTCCCCTCAAAGGAGACTCTACTCTAGCTGACTCTCCATGAAAATTCTCTCCTCCATCTTCCTCACCGTGTGGAGGAGGTGCATATCCCTCAATGGAAGTATTTATGTCCTATCTACCTAAGTGCCCTCCTACTGATCCTCCGCGTAAGGCGGCATAAACATCCTAGAGGGTCTATAAAATCTGTGGTAGGATAACTGCTAAACCCTGGTTTGGTGGTGCTGGTGGCGGTGGTGGAGGTGGTGGTGGTGGTGACTCTGAGCCTCTGTGAACGTTCCTCCTACATAGACTAGAGTGAGAGTTAGTTCATTACCTTGATTTTTCTTCAGTTTTCTAAGTTTACTAACATGTTCAATTTTCAATTAGTTTTGTTTTCTAGATTATCAATTTGTTAGTTTTAGGTTTCAAGTCTCAATGTTTTTGAGTGTGCCCAATGGTCCAGGCTTTTGAACCACTGCTCTGATACCAAGTGTGATGCCTACTTCAACTACCACTTGAGACCAAGAAACAAACTAGGAAAATTATGGAATAATTTTTTTATATAGGAAGAGTCTACAACCAAGTTGCAAGACGCTAGTTTGAAACTAAATAGGTTCCAGAACAAATTCTAATTAATCAAACACAATATTTCCATTTTTATCATATAACAAGTTTACAAGGCTCCAATTTTGAGGTTACAAGTTTTACTAAGGTTCAGGGAGAAATTTATCGCCAGGCCTGCTCTCTATCAAGCCCTGAACTTCAACTAGATTTTTTATACACTTAGATTTATCAAAAATTTCCTACACTAGACTCATTGGATAGGGAATTTCCTCACCTTTCCAACCATATAAATAAGTCCTCCTAACTCCTTGTAAAACTCAAGTTATGGCCGGGCGGAGTTTTAGGGGAAAATTTTCCCTTGGAGGTCCGCGGGGTTAAGGAGAAAATTGAGAAAATTTTCTCAAATGCCACGTGTCATCATGTGATTGGTGTGGGAAAGTGGGTCACGGGGAAAAATTGGAAATGCTTCACAAAACCAAGTCTCAATTTTCCAAAGGAAAATTTTCCTCCATGCCTCCGCACTTGCTCAAATGGCCATGTGGCACTTTGTGATTGGCCGCGGGCCAGCGGAGGAAAAAGTGAAATTTTTCCAAAAGGCCAAAAAGTTAAGTTTTTTTTATTAAGGGCCTACCCGTCCAAGGTGCCACATGGAAACTTCTAATAGGAGTAGAGGTTGGCAGGGTTGTGGAAATTTTTAGGAAATTTTTCCAAAGTTCAAAATTTAAGTTTTTCTAAGGTCAAATTATTTCATTTTTGGTTTGGGATGGCCATTTTGAAGTAAAACTTCAAATGGCCATAAATTTTGATAGAAAGCTCCATTTTAGGAAAATGAGGACTTTCCGAAAATATCTCGGAGTCCTCTTTGCACAGTAATCATCAATTTTGGAATTTGGTGAAGTTTATAGGGTCAATTTTAAGAAATTAACCTGCAGGGATTATAATTTTAAGACTGGCAATTTTTCCTACTTGGGAGATTTGATTCAATTTTGATATTTCTTCTCTTCAACATGTAATTGAACATGGAGGAATGATATTGGGTGGATTTTAGACTAGTTTTAAGGTTCAATTTATGGATTGAGTTGCAACTGATATATTTTACATCCTTTGATGGGAAAGTGGTACAGCATGTTCAGAAATTTATTTTGTAAAGTTCTAAAATTTATTTCACTGGTGTTGAGGTCAAATTGAATTCCTTATGATGTATTTCATCTAAATTGCATTTTTTCAATACTTAATTTAAGTTTTAGATCTAAACTACACATTTATTAGTTAAAATTTTAATTGCCATATTTAGAAAAGGAAAGGAACAAAGTTCATTTATTAACAACTGTAATGATTTATTTTCCACTTCCAAAACATGGTAAACTTATCAAATCTTGTCTAAATAGTTAATTTATCCATCTTCTCATTCAGACAATAAGGCAACATTTTGTATTTCGAATTTTAATAATTACAAGGAACAAAATGTTGTATTTCTCTTCCATACGCAGTTTCTTTCCACACAGAGATAACATTTCAAAATACAAACTCCAATTTAAAGCAAAATTACAATTAAATCTATATCCAACACTGCAATTGAGGAAGGAATATATTTCTTTCATTGATTTTCAACATTACATCAATAGATCATTTCTTCATTTGAATTTCAATGTTAAATCTACAACTGTATGACAATCTTTTCCAATACAGAGAATAAAATATTCCATCTTTACATTTCAATTAAATTTCAAACTTCCATTTACCATATAATGGCTTCACATTACAAAATTATACAACTCATCCACACGATGTGGGAAGGGATTACAAGATTTTGCTCAAAAAGGATGTGTAATGCCCCGATTCAACTACCACTTGAGACCAAGAAATAAACTAGGAAAATTATGGAATAATTTTTTTTTTGTAAGAAGGGTTTACAAACAAGTAGCAAGACACTAGTTTGAAACTAAATAGGTTCCGAAACAAATTTTGATTATGCAAACACAAGATTTCAATTTTTATCTTATAAAAAGTTTACAAGGTTCCAATTTTGAGGTTACAAGTTTTACTAAGGTTCAGGGAGAAATTTATCGCCAGGCCTACTCTCTATCAAGCCCTAAACTTCAAATATATTTTTCAAACACTTAGATTTATCAAAAATTTCCTAAACTAGGCTCGTTGGATAGGAAATTTCCTCACCTTTCCAACCATATAAGTAATTCCTCGTAACTCCTTGTAAAACTCAAGTTATGGCTGGACGGAATTTTAGGGGAAAATTTTCCCTTGGAGGTCCGCAGGGTTAGGGAGAAAATTGGAATTTTTTCCCAAATGCCACGTGTCATCACATGATTGGTTTAGGCTGCCAGGTCGCGGGGAAATTTTTTGAAATTTTTCCCAAAACCAAAGTCTCAATTTCCTGAGGGAAAATTTTCCTCCATGCCTCCGCACTTGCTCAAATGGCCACGTGGCGCTTTGTGATTGGCTGCGGGCCGGCGGAGGAAATTTGGATTTTTCACCCATGGGGTTAAAAGGTTAAAAGAATTGCATGGATCCGTCGCACCCATGGGGACATGTGTCAACATCCTATTGGCTAGCGGGGATGCGGGTCGGTGGAGGAGAAAGTGAAATTTTTCCAAAAGGGCAAAAATGGTTAAGTTTTCATTTCTAAATCCATGGGCCCTCCCTGCCACGTGTCAACACGTGATTGGTGCGGGTCCGTTTTGATCCACGTACCCCCTGCCACGTGTCAGCACGTGATTGGTTGGGGGCTGCGGAGAATGCGGGGAAATTTAGGAAAATTTTCCCAAGACAAAATTTTCAAAAATGTTAAGTTTTTTTTATTAAGGGCCTGCCCCTCCAAGGTGCCATGTGGTGAACTTCTGATAGAATGAAACGGTGGCAGGGCCGCGGAAACTTTTTGAGGAAATTTTTCTAAAGTTCAAAATTTAAATTTTTCTAAGGTCGAATTATTTCATTTTTGGTTTGGGATGGCCATTTTGAAGTAAAACTTCAAATGGCCATAACTTTTGATAGGAAGCTCCATTTTTAGGCAAACTTGAGTACTTTCCGGAAATCTCTCGGAGTCTTATTTGTAAAGTAAACATCAATTTTGGAATTTGGTAAAGTTTAGATGTTCAATTTAAAGAAATCGATCTGCAGGGATTATAATTTTAAAACTGGCAATTTTTCCTACTTGTAAGATTTAATTCAATTTTGATAAAATTTGAACTCTTCTTCCACTCAACATGTCAATTGAGACATGGAGGAAATCAACTTAGGGAAGAATTTAGAATAGTTTTAAGTATGTCAATTTGATCAATTTAGTTGCAAGTGATACAATTTTCCGATCAGTTGACGGGAAAAACGACCATGCAAGCTCCGAAATTGAAATTCTTGTGAAGTTTTAAAACGATTTATTCTCTGACTGTTTTAGGTGAATTTGGGTTCCTCATAATGTCTTCCTAAGTGTAAATTTCAATTGTTTCAGTAATTTATTGTTGAGTATAAAGATCTGAACTATATGCTCATTTAGATCCAATTTTACATTACCGGTTTTAGACTTTAAAAGGAACAAAGTTCAGTTATTAACAACTGGTATGGTGATTTGTCTTACTGGGTGAGCAT
The DNA here is from genome assembly GCA_019776745.2 of Taxus chinensis. NCBI lineage: Eukaryota > Viridiplantae > Streptophyta > Pinopsida > Cupressales > Taxaceae > Taxus > Taxus chinensis. The sequence continues at coordinate 489,235,676 of CM034149.1, read as the reverse complement.
AAGATGGTATGACTTAATCCATATCATTGTCTTCACAATTTCAATTTATTCAACTTCTCATTTAGAAAATAAGGCATCATCTAATATTTCAAATTTTAACATGACATTTTGTACAAGAAACATAACATTGAATTTCTCTTCCATAAGCATCTTCTTTTCACTTTCCAAAGACAGAGATTTCTTAACAGTAACTCCAATTTCAACAGAAAATTACAATTACATCTGACAATCCAATACTGTAATTTAGGAAGGGATCATATGCTATCCTTGATTGATAATTCAACATAAACTTTCAACTGAACTTCATTTCCTACTGATTTGGTTTTCACATGTTCACATGCAAGGTACAGAAATGTCATTCACCTTTTCTTTTCCAATATAGAGAATAGATAAGTATGATTCTTCTTTACATTTCAATTAAATTTCAGACTTCCATTTACCATATAATGGCTTCACATTACAAAATTATATAACTCATCCACACGATGTGAGAAGGGGTTACAAGATTTTTCTCAAAAAGGATGACTGTCAAACTGTATTCTTCTTTCTCCAAATAACAGCTTGTTGATTTCTTCATTATTGCAGCTTGAATAACAACAAGGAAGGGGGAAGGCAACACTCTCCACCCAGCCAAGACATCCAATGGGAAAAGAGAAGTCATCTTTCCCCATTGGCCCCCGAGCCCCAACCATATTGGAATGGAACATGATGATACAACACATGGAAACATGGCTTCTTCACATACAAGCATAAATTCACAAACACAAACATACACAAAGCAATAAAATGTAGTTCTCAACTACAACATTCAATTCCAAACAAAACAAAGGCTCCTTCTCCAAGCAAGCAAGCCAAGCAAGAGTAAGAACTATGGAGGTCTCCTTATTCCTCCCAAGTTGAATTTTGGGCATCCACCAAGAGCGAACCACCAAGATCATAGAAATCTCATAAACCTTATCCCTCATCAATCCCTCCTTATCCCTCCTCAAAATTTATCCCTTATACCTCCCCCAAAGTAGGAAATGCAAGCAATTTCCTTTCCTAGGTGGATCCCAAACCAACATTCCCTCCCAAGAACAAATAACAATGGCAAATCCCTTATCCCTCCCCTGATGACCTCATAGTATTCTCTCCGCACCATGCCCTAAGCATTCTACCCATCCCTAAAAAAAATTACAAACACAACACATTAAAATTCATGCTAAAAGAGGAAAATACAGTAGTTATAAAAGAGTGGGAGCCTACCTCTCCATATGGAGACTTGTTTCCAAAACAACAGGTTCTTTGTTGAACAAAAAACCAGTCCCAATCAGCAAGAGGAATGCATGCAAAAGTAATTTCACTTCTTCGGCCAAGCAAGCTCCAAAAATGTAAGAAAATTTAACCCAAGAGTGAAATCTCCAACCTTCAACAACCTCAAAATGAGGAGGAATTCCAATTTTAAAGGAGAGGGTGGAAGAGGATGATGTGGATTCCAAGTGGGATGCCACATAATTTTTTTCCTCATCCCAAAATGTAATCAAAATCAAGGAAATTGAATCCCAATAAATGTGAATGACAAACCACTTACACACTTCATTTTCCCATCCTAAAAAAAAGAATGCATTTAAAATTTCTAAGACAAGTGCAAACAAATCTTACAATAAATCAAGTCAAAATGCAATAACATAAGTTGATTTTGTCTCCAAATTATTAAACATGATTGGTGGAGGTTTTTGAGAGGTGTGGGACAAGTTTAACTTGTCCCACAAGCCTCCAATTTAGGCTCCCAAGGCCAAATCCGAGTTTCAAAGAGGATGGAGTGTTCTACACTCCAAAATCTGCCTTGCACAATCTATCACTTCACTTACACAACTCTTACATCCTCTTACACATGCATTAATATTTATGACATTTATTTATTGCAATATTTTATAAAGATTTATTTATTTACCGCATGGTTATAATATATATAAGTCAATTTTCATTTTCAACCAAGACAATAACATTTAATTTATATTCCACATCCCAATTAATATAATTGAAATTTAACCATAAGATTCTCACATTATACTATGGCATTAAAATAATTAAAATAAAGAACACATTACAAATAAAATGCATACAATAGTAATTTTAAAAAGTGACACAACAAATAAAGCACACATAAACCCCATGGTCACAATAATGGAAATCCCCCCCATGGGAAATCATAACAAAACACAACATACAACTCAAACACAGTTGTCATGGTGACCTTGTTGATTTCACATTGAATTCTAATATGGTTAGTTTCCAGTCCCCCGACATTGTTGTGATTTTTAACCTGCAAAAATGTAATATACCCCTTCGGCCTCGTGGCCATATCAGAACATCCAAATGACATAAGCAACATACAATTATTAAATCCAAATCACAACATTATCAAGAATTTAACATTTATCATTTAAATTCAACTACAACTATATCATCATCCAATAGATCTCTATACTATATCTATTCATAATATCAATGTCACATGTCTACAATCAAAAGCAATAACCTGTCCATGTCAACCCGTATGTCATCATCCACATAATAATAAAAATGGCTCAGTGATCCTCAAGCATAATAACTGAATCCAGATCAATATTAATCCATAGTCTAACATCTAACCATCATGCTAATCAAAACATAATAACGTCCATAATAATCCATGAGCTAGTATATACACATCCTGCTACATCAAAATATAATAATATCTAAAATATGATCAATAGAGTCAGGATCAGTATCTAAATACTGTCAAAGGAGAGTGGGCACTACAGGATGACTGTCAAACTATATTCTTCTTTCTCCAAATAGCATCTTGTTGATTTCTTCATTCTTGCAACTTGAATCACAACAAGGAAGGGGGAAAGGAAACACTCTCCACCCAACCAAGATACCCAATGGGAAAATAGAATCCATATTTTCCCATTGGCCCCCGAGTCCCAACCATATTGAAATGGAGCATGATAATTTAACTCATGGCAACATGGACTTCTTTCACATGCAAGCAACACTCATGTATCACAAAAATCAAAGAAAACACAAATCAAAACAAGGCAACAGTTCTCAACTGCATTAGAAAATAGTCATACAATCACAAAGGCTTGAGAAAGCAAGCCAAACAAGAGCAAGAACTATGGAGGTCTCCTTATGCCTCCCATGTTGAAATTGGGCATCCACCTACAACAACCACCAAGAACATAACCATCCCATAAACCTTATCCCTCCTCCAAATTTATCCCTTATACCTCCCCCAAAGTAAGAAATGCATGCATATTCTTTTCCTAGGTGGATTCCAACCAACACTCCCTCCTCAAGACAAGTGTCAATGGAAAATACCTTATCCCTCCTCTGATTAACCTCATAGTCTTCTCTCCACACCATTCCCTAAGCATTCTACCCATCCCTATAAGAATTGCAAACACAACACATTCAAAAATTCATGCTAAAAGAGGGAAAAACAACAATTTTAAAAGAGTGAGAGCCTACCTCTCCATAATGGAGACTTGTTTCCAAAAAAAAAAATTCTTTGATGCTCAAAACATAGTCCCAAAATAGCAATGTACAAGCATATGAATCAATTCAAGCTCTTCCACAAAGCAAGCTCCAAAGGCAAGAGAAAAATTTGACCCAAGAGTGAAATATCCAACCATCAACAACCTCAAAATGAGGAGGAAATCAAATTTTAAAGGAGAGGGTGGAAGAGGATGATGTGGATTCCAAGTGGGATGCCACATGATTTTTCTTCCTTCCCCAAGAGTGCAATCCACATCAACAAAAAATCACCATTAATGAAAAAAATGGAAAAATCACTTACACACACAATAGCCCATACCCCAAAAGGGAATGCATTTAAAATTTGTAAGACAAGTTCAATCACTTCTTACAATAAATCAAGTCAAAATTCAATAAAATAATCTAATTTTGACTCCAAATTAATAAACATTGTTGGTGGAGGTTTTTGAGAGGTGTGGGACAAGTTTAACTTGTCCCACAAGCCTCCAATTTAGGCTCCCAAGGCCAAATCTAAGTTTCAAAGAGGATGCAGTGTTCTACACTCTAAAATCTGCCTTACACAATCTATCATTTCACTTACACATGCATTAATATTTATGACATTTATTTATTACATGTTTTGACATAAAGATTTATTTATCTATCATATGGTTATAATATATATATATATATATAAGTCAATTTTCATTTTCAACCAAGACAATAACATTTAATTTATATTCCACATCCCAATTAATTTAATTGAAATTTAACTATAAGATTCTCACATTATACTATCACATTAAAATAATTAAAATAAAGAGCACATTACAAATAAATACATACAACAATAATTTTAAAAAGGGACACAACAAATAAAGCACACATATACCCCATGGTCACAATAATAGAAATCCCCCCACGGGAAATCCTAACAAAACACAACATACAACTCAAACACAGTTGCCATGGTGACCTTGTGGATTTCACATTGAATTCTGATATGGTTAGTCTCCAGTCCCCCGACATTGTTGTGATTTTAACCTACAAAATGTAAAATACCTCCTTCGGCCTCATGGCCATATCACAACATCCAAATGATATATAAACATTAGATCCAAATCACAACAATATCAAGATTCAATATTTATCATTAAAATTTAATTTGTAACTATATCATCATCCGATAGATTTATATACTAGAGCTATTCATAATAATCAATGTCACATGTCAAAAATTAACATCAATAACCTATCCATGTCAACTAGTATATCATCACCCACATAATAATAAAAATTTCTCAATGATCCTCAAGAAAAATATTTAAATCCAGATCAATATTAATCCAGGATATAACATCTAACCATCATACTAATCAAAACATAATAATGTCCATAATAATCCCTGATACATCATACTACATCAAAACCTAATAATATCCAAAATGTGACCAATAGTGTCAGGATCAATATCTGAATAGTGTCCAAGGAAAGTGGGCACTACAGTTTGTGTATGTGCGTGTATGTGTGCATGTGTGTGTGCGTGTGCATGTGCTTACGTGAGTGAGTGTGTGTGTGTGTGTGTGTGTGTGTGTGTGTGTGTGTGTGTGTGTGTGTGTGTGTGTGGGTGTGGGTGTGTATGTGTGAGATTGTGCATGTGTGTGTTTGTGTGCATGTGCATGAGCGTGTGCGTGTGTGTATGCGTGTGCGTGTGCATGTGTATGTGCATGTGCATGTGTGTGTGTGTGTGCATGTGTTTGTGCATGTGCGTGTGTGTGTGTGCATGTGAGTGTGAGCGTCTGCGTGTGTGTGTTTTTGTGTGTGTGTGTTTGTGCGCGTGTGCATGTGCATGTGCGTGTGTATTGGTGTGTGTGTCTGCACGCATAAGCGCGTGTGTGCGTGTGCATGTACGTGTGCCCGTGCGTGTGCGTGTGCATTTAAGCGTGTGGATGTGTATTTATAAGTGTGTGCCTGTGTGAGCATGTGTGTGTGAGCATGTGCGTGTGTATGTGTGAGTGTGTGTGCATTTTCCTATGTGTGTGCCTGTGCATGTTCATGTGCATATGCGTGTGTGTGCACATGTTCCTGTGCATGTGTGTGTACGTGTGCGTGTGTGTGTGCGTGTGCATGTGTGTGTGAGTGTGCATGTGTGTGTGCGTGTGCTTGTAAGTGTGCATGCGCGTGTGTGTCTGTGTGTTTGTGTGGGTCTATGTGTGTGTGTGCGCATGTGCGTCTGTGTGTGTGTGGGTCTGTGTGTGTGTGTGTATGCCTCTGTGTGTGTGTGTGCGTGTGTGTAAGTGTGTGTGTGTGTGTGTGTGTGTGTGTGTGTGTGTGTGTGCGTGCGCATGTGCATGTGCGTGTGTGAGTGTGCTTGTGTGTCTTTGTGTGTGTGTGTGTGTGTACGCGCATGTGCTTGTAAGTGTGCGTGCACATGTGCATCTATTTGTGTGTGTGGGTCTTTGTGTGCATGTGTGTGTGTTTTTGTGTGCATGTGCGTACGTGTGTGCATGTGCATGTGCGTGTGTGTGTGGGTGTGCGTGTGCATGTGTGTCTGCATATGTGTGTCTGTGTGTGTGAGTTTGCGTGTGTGTGTGCATGTGCTTATAAGTGTGCCTGCGTGTGTGCGTGTTTGTGTGTGTGTGGGTCTATGTGTGTGTGTGTGCCTCTATGTGTGTGCACGTGTGTGTGCGTGTTGAAGTTCTTGTGTGTGTGCATGTGCATGTGCCTTTTTGTGTGTGTACATGTTCCTGTGCGTGTGCATGTGCTTATGTATGTGCCTCTTTGTGTGCGTGCGCATGTGCGTGTGTGCATGGGTGTGAATGTGTGTGTGTGAATGCGTGTGTGTGTGGATGTGTGCTTGTGACGGAGTGTTTCTTCCATTGTGTGCGTGTGCGTGTGCCTGTGCATGTGTATGTGTGTGTGTGCATGTGTGTGTGCGTGTTGGTCTTTGTGTGTGTGTGTGTGTGTGCCTCTGCATGTGCGTTTGTGTGAGCCTGTGCGTGTGAGTGCATGTGTGCTTGTGCATGTTCTTATGTGTGTGCAAGCGTGTGCATGTGTATGTGTGAGTGAGTATGTGCGTGTGTATGTGTGAGCGTGTAAATTATGTGTGTGCATGTGCGTGTGTGTGTGCATGTGCATGTGCATGTGTGTGTGCATGTGCGTGTGCGTGTGTATGTATATGTGTGTGTCTGTGTGTTTGTGCATTTGCATGTGTGTGTGTGTGCATGTGCGTGTGTGTTTGTGTGTGCATTTGTATGTGTGTGTTCGTGTGTGTGTGTGTGTGATTGTCTGTGTGTGCATGTTTGTGTGTGTGTTCGTGTGCGTGTGTATGTTTGTGTGTGTGTTTATGCACATGTGCATGTGTGTGTGTGTTTATGTGTTGGTGTGTGTGTGTGCGTGTGCATATGCGTATGTGTGTGCGTGTGCTTGTGTGTGTGTGTGTCCATGCATCTGTATGTGTGAGTGTGTGTGCATGTGCATGTGCATGTGTGTGTGTGTGTGCGTGTGTGTGTGTGTGTGTGTGTGCATGTGTGCATGTACGTGTGCGTGTGTGTGTGTGCGTGTGTGTGCGTGCGTGTACGTGTGCATGCATCTGGGTGTTGATGTGTGTGTGGCTATGTGTGTGTGTGTGTGCGTGTGCGTGTGCGTGTGTGCGCGTGTGGTTCTGTGTATGCGTGTGCGTGTACCTCTGCCTATGTGTGTGTGTGTGTGTGTGTGTGAGC
>CM034149.1:489208450-489223450 GCA_019776745.2 Taxus chinensis | reverse complement strand
TTAGAGGGATGGGTAGAATGCTTAGGGCATGGTGTGGAGAGAAGACTATGAGGTTTATCAGAGGAGGGATAAGGGATCTACCATTGTTATTTGTTCTTGGGAGGGAATGTTGGTTTGGGATCCACCTAGGAAAGGAAATTGCTTGCATTTCCTACTTTGGGGGAGGTATAAGGGATAAATTTGGAGGAGGGATAAGGAGGGGTTGAGGAGGGATAAGGTTTATGGGATTGCTATGATTTTGGCAGTTTTCTTTTGGTGGATGCCCAAAATTCAACTTGGGAGGCATAAGGAGACCTCCATAGTTCTTGCTCTTGCTTAACTTGCTTGCTTAGAGAAAGAGCCTTTGTTTTGATTGAAATTGGTTGTTGTAGTTGAGAACTACATCTTTTTGTTTGTGCATTTCCTTGTGCATGTGAATGTATGTTATATGTGAAGAAGCTATGTTTCCATGTGTTGTTTTTCATGTTCCATTCCAATATGGTTGGGGCTCGGGGGCCAATGGGGAAATATGGCTTCTCTTTTCCCATTGGATGTCTTGGCTGGGTGGAGAGCATTGTCTTTCCCCCTTCCTTGTTGTGATCAAAAGATGAAAGAAGAAGAAAACAACATGTTGCTGTTTGGAGAAAGAAGAAAATAGTTTTGACAGTCCTCTTTTCTTGAGAAAATTGAATGTAACCCTTCCCACTTAGAGTGGATGAATGTAATTGATGTTGAAATGTGAGATGTTACCTTGTAATTGGAAGTTGTAATTGAATTGAGAAATGTATTCTCTGTTTTACCTTGGGAAGATAATGTAATTGATATCCATACTTGTAATTTTGAAATTTGAAATCAAATCAAATTGGAAAGGAATTCAGTTGTAAATCTATTTGACCTCTCAATAAAGGATGGTATTGATTCTTTTAATTCTGTTGGAATGTGCATACTGGATTGTATTGAATGTTTTGAATTACATTTGCTGTTTGAAATGGTATCCTTGTCGAAAAAGAAAATGCGTGAAGAATAAACGACAACATTCTATTTCCTTGTTTTATTGTCAAATTTAGATATCAAAATGGTGCCATGTACTTTGAGTAATAAATTAGAGCAATAGAATGTTACAGATCAGAATTGAAAATGCTTCCACTTTGGGAAATTGTAAATTGACCTTTAAATTGTTAGTAATTGAATTATGTTTTCTTTGGAATTTGGCACCGAAATTAATTTATTAAATGCACAGTTCATATTCATAACTAAAATTAAGGAATGAGACAAGGAAATTTAGATGTATTAAGGTTTAGAAACCTTGTGGAAAAGCAATAATTAAAATGATCATCAAGAACTTCATCAAACTAGATTTTGAACTTGGATAATAGATTTCCTGTCAAAAGATGCAAAATATATCAATTGCAACCCCATACATAATTTGAACCTATAAAACACTCTTTAACACACCCATGATCATCCCTCCATTTTCAATTTACATGTTGAGGAGAAAAGGAATCAAAATTGAACGAAACTTGTAAGTTTGAAAAAACTGCTAGTTTTAAAATTATAAACGCTGCAAATCAATTTCTTAAAATTGACCATAGAAACTTTACCAAATTCTAAAATTAATGTTTTCTGTGCAAAGAGGACTTTGAGATATTTCTGGAAAGTCCTCATTTTCCTAAAATGGATCTGTTATCCAAATGTGCCCCCTGCTCATTTTGTGGCTAACTCCCTTTCATTATTTCCTTCTATTGTGCCTCAGTCATAAATTTTTACTTTTTAGCCACTCAAAACCTTCTGGAAATGACACCATTAGATAGAGCTCTTTCTCAACTTTCCAGAAAGGTAAAGTTTTCCTCCCAACTCCTCATATTTTTCAAGTTATGGCTCGGTGGAGTTTTTGTGGGAAATTTTCCCCTAGAAGGCCCGCAGGCAATCAGAACTCGCCACGTGTCCAGGCCAAAAATATCAAAGTGATCCGATTTGGCCCTATTTTTCCCTAAAACTTCAAATCGCCATATCTTTCGATCCAAAGCTCAGTTTTTCAGGTTCTTTATATCAATGGAAAGCTGGTGAAATTATCTAAAAGATTCCATGGTCAATTTTGAATTTTGGTTCAGTTTGGAGGGAGAAAATAAAAAAATGCTTCCGGTACGTGCCCATGGACAGAACTGACGTTTCAACAACCAATTTTAATGCAAAATGGGTTGCATTCTTCTCTAGCATGGTCAAAAATGTTAGGGCATGGGTTTGTAAGGACCTCCATGTTGTTTTTAATGCATTTTGGTCAATGGGGAATGGCTCCCACATTTTTTCACGTTTTCTCTCTCCTAGGCTTGACCCATGCACTGTAAAAGCCAGATTTGGCTCATTTTTCAAGGGTTGAACACCTTTTTGCACAGAAAGCTTCTATTTTCACCTTCAACAAGTGATTTTGGAAGTATCAGACCTTCCAGGGATTGTAACAGGTTTTTCTGCCTCTTTGGTGTTGGAATACAAGGATTTTGATGTTGAAAATCACAATGCAGGCTCTATGAATGCTTTCAGTCCTTTGTATGTGTTGTTTACTTCATTTCAAACCCTTGATTACAGCTTATCAACCTGTGCATGATGTTTTATGTTGTAATTTCTGATTTGTGTCAATTTGCATGAACAAGAAGTGCTCACCACTCCTTTGGTGTATCACCCTTATCAGTTTAGTTTCAATTTTTACATTTCTTATCGCTGTCTCCCTACAAATTAGGATAAAATTAGGATCTGAACCTCTGCAGTTGTGCAAATATAGATCTAATCAGAGGAGTTTGAGGAACCATCCTCTAATTTGGAGATTTCTCTCTCATCTTGCAAGTCCCACACTTGGAGAGAGGTTTCAATTTTGTGCAATCACACTGGATGCCCCTGAACATCAACTTAGAACCTTGATTTGCATCCAGGGGTGCTGCTAATTTGCAACAACAGTTTTGGCACGCCCGGTGGGACCTTAGAGGTCTTCCACTTCATCTTTTACAGGTTGGTGTGTTTTTGTGAAGATTTTAGCCTTTGGAGGCACTTGCAAACACATCTGGTGACTCCATCTGATCAGCAACCCATTTATGAAGTTACAGACCTATTTTTCATCCATTTCCATCCATTATTCTTTCCATCTCTTTCATTCTTTTCCATTCCATGAAGTTGTGCAATCATGAATTCATTTCCATCATGGAACTCACATTTACAACAGCAGCAATATTTCCCACCTCTAACATGTTTTTTAAATCCTCCAAATCAGCATTTTGAACAAATTCAAAATCAGCATACATACCCATATGAGCAGCAATGCCAAAATCAGTTTGGCTATGGAGCTTTCCAAGAGCAAGGGTGTGCATACAATGAAGACAATCAGATGCGAGATGCTAGTATGTTGGAGAAAATCCAAAAGATGGAGGTAAACATGGTGCAATCCAGGGCTCAAGAACAAATGAAAGCATTTGGAATCAGTTGTGGAGCACCTTGTCCATGGGTGGGACCTTTCCCAAGGCATTACAACCCTCAAGAGAAGCTTGACTTCATGATTGCAATGCTTCCATTGCTTGCAAAGTGGATTGAAGGAATAGAGGTGTATGAGAGGAGTATTCAGCAACCTTGTCAATGGGTAAGCACACCTTCTCATGCCTTTTCTTTTCCTCTTTCCTAATCTGTTTTATCTTAGCAGTGTCAAGTTTTAAACTCTCCATCTGTTGTCCCAAGTGTTGAATCCATTTCTCCACCCCCTAGTCTTCCACCTCATCTCAATTATTCTGTCCTTTTCCCTTCCAAACATTCATCCCCTCCACAAGAGCTAAATGAAATGCCCTCTCCTCCAAAGAAACAAGAGGTTTTACCTCCTCCACCACCACAAAAAAATTACAAAAATTAGTCATGAAGGACAGCAAAAAGAGAAGCCAAACAAGGATGAAGAAATTCAATTTTTGAAGAGTTGGGCTCTTAAATTTGGGATGAAGAAGATCCCTTTGCTGATGAAACCTTCAGAAGAGGTTGGAGTTACAGAACAAATGGTGGTCAGGACTGATTTTGTTGCAGCAGAAGAAGAGAAAAAAGGAGTTGCAGATCAGCAATCAATTTGTTCAGAATATAGTGTCCATGTTGGCACCCTATTTGCAACAACACTTACTTGAGAACAAGAAATTCCATAAGTGATCAAAGATGAAGCTATCCTTAGCTCTAAGTCCAAAATTATAGGAGCATGTTATCCAGCTGTGGGGGAGACTACACTAGCACATCCATTATAGGCTTTTATGGTGAAATTCAGGCTATAGAAGAACCTTCTAATTCTGAAATAAACTTGATCTCTCTCAAGTTGTAGTACTGAAGATGAGTAAGATCCCTCAAAATCAATGTAATGGAAAACAATATAGAAACCATGAAATTTATCTCTCAGTTTTTTTTTTTTTTGAGAAAGCCATAGGATAGGTTGAACTTTTGTAGCAGGCTCTTTCAATGAAGCCTAAGTAAACCTATCTTATTTGGAGGACTATTTCTGATGAAGAAGAACCGGTCAAGTCTCCACCATTAAATATTTCGTCATCCATCTTCTAAACACAAGAGCATGTTGTCATTGAGGATGAGTACTCAATTATAGCAGCTTACTTCCTTATAGAAGCTCTTTGGAACCAAGGTGCCTTGAAGATTCTAATCTTTCATGTCCTGTTGAATGCGAACCAATGTTGTTAGAAGGGCATGAACGAGATTCTAGTATTGCGTCCACAGTGTGAATTCAATGGCCTTGCGGAATTAGAACTACCATTCTTGGAATTGAAAATCAGAATAATGGGCATACTCAACGAATCAGATTTTGCATAATGAGGTATTTGACTTTAAGTGAACTACTCTACAGTGCTTAAGCCAAAATAAGTCTTAGTTTGGTTCTAAGCATGAGGATTGTGCTGCAAAGTTCCAAGGATCAGCTGTCATACACTCTGAAAACCATAAGTCAGAGCAACTAAAAGAGGTGTTGGATTATCAAAAAAATTGACACCTTGCAATATTTTCTTACTGTGGCTTGCCCTACTTGTAAGAGTGTCCACTCATCCAATCAGACTTATACTGTAGTCCTGTCAAAAATAAAGTGAATTGCTGCCAATTGTTCGAAGAAAGTGAAGCTATTCCTGTGCACAACCAGTTGTAGGGTTCATCCTTGTATCAAGTGTGCTTCCTAGAGTTAGTTGTAGACCTTGTTGACAACATGTTGTGTCATGTTCATGTAGTCAAGCAAGTGCAAAAAAAAATTCTACTATGTTTTCCATATGTAGTCTTGTGTGATTGTTCAGTTGTGGGCGTTACATAGTGTTTGTGTGCATGCTGCGTGTCACTGTGTGCGTAGTGCATTTTGATGGCGTGTGCGTGTGAACATGTGCATGTGTAGTGTGTTTCACGTGGTGCAGTGTGAAGTGTGCAAAGTGTAGATCAGTTTTCGTGTGCTATTACTACGTGACTGCGTGCCCAATGGATTGCGTGTCAGGCTACTGATCATTCATGCAGTAGTGCAGATGACCCCTCGTGTGTGCATGCAAAATTGTTATCCAAATGTGCCCCCTACTGCGTTTTATGGCGTAACTGCCTGTCATTATGTTCCTATGCGTGTGTGTGCCTGAGTCATACGTGTGTGTACTGCGTGTAGCCATGTGCAAAACTGCTTTTGGGTTTGACACCATGTGCGATAGTGCGTGTGTGTGTCAACTTGTGCGTGTGCGCGTGCATTTTTCTGTGCTCGTGCGTGTTTCTGTACTTTTTCCTGTGTCTGTGCTCAGTGCGATGTTTCTATGCTTTTTCCTTTTCCTGTGCGTATGCCTGTGCATGTGAGTGTGAGTGTCGCCATGTGTGTGCGTAGTGCCAAAAATATCATATGCGATCTACGATTTGTGCCCTGTGGGTGTGCGTAAAACGTCAAATTGCCATGTTCTTTTTTTCCAGATGCTCATGTGTGTTTCTGTGCTTTTTCTGTGTCTATGTGCATGCATGATGCAATGTGTTTACATGATGCCATGGTCACGTGTGCCTGTTGGTTTATGTGCCTGTGCGTGTGTGAAAATGTACCTGTGCTTCTGTGCATGTGCCCATGTGTGTGTCCTGACGTATGCATTCAACCTATGTGTGTAATGCAAAATGTGATCGTGTGTGTTCTCCAGTGTGATGCAAAAATGTGCATGTGCATGTGAGTTTGTAAGGACTATCCAGTGCGCGTGTGTGTAGTGCGTGTGTGTCAATGCGGAATGGCTGCCATGTTTTTTCATATGTGTGTGTGTCCTAGTGCTCTGGGTGTGCACTGTAAAAGCCAGATTTGTGTGCGTGTGTCAAGTGTGTGAACACTTTGTGTGTGCATAGTGTGCTGTGTACTTGTCACGTGTGCATCAAGCCTGTGCGTGTTCGTGTGCAGTGTCAGACCTGTGCCTGTGCATTGTAATAGGCTTTTCTACCTGTTTGCGTGTTGCGTGTGTAAGTGATTTTCGATGTTGAAAATCACAATGCATGCTGTGTGAATGCTTTCAGTCATGTGTGTGTGTTGTGTGCGTGTGCGTGTGCGTGTGCCTGTTATGTACAGCGTGTCAACGTGTGCATGATGTTACGTGTGTGTGTGCAATGTGCGTGTGCATGTGTGTCAATGTGTGCTGTGAACAAGAAGTGTGTGACCACTCCTTTAGTGTGTGCACCCTTATGCAGTGTTGGTGTGCATGTTTACGTTTGCGTGTGCATGTCTCGTTGTGCGTGTGCGTGATGCAATGTAGCGATGTGAACGTGTGCAGTTGTGCAAATGTAGATCTAATTAAAGGAGTGTGCGTGAACCAGCCTCTAATGTAGAGATTCCTGTCTCATCTGTGCAAGTCCCACACTTGGAGTGTGGTTTCAATGTGCGTGTGCAATCACACTGGATGCCCCTGAACATCAACTTAGAACGTTGATTTGCATCCAGTGTGTGCTGCTGATGTGCAACAACAGGAGCTGCCTATAAAAATGTGTGGCCATGTTAAGTGTTCCTGTGCAAAATGTGCCATGTGCATGTGCATGTGTGAAATAATGTCGACGTGTTCGTGTGCGTGTGCATGTTGAACGTTGTGAAAAATGTTCCTAAAAAATGTGTGCAGCCCCGCCACCTGTGTCAGCTTGTGTGTGTGTGTGTGTTCCCAATGTTTGCGTGCAACCCCGTGTGCGTGTAACCATGTGCATATGCTGTGTGCATGTGGCAGTGTGAGTGTGAGTGTGTGTATTAAAACGTAAAAACGTGTAACGTGTGTGTGTCCTGTGTGAAATGTGTGCACTGTGCGTCCCCGCAACCCCGCACCAATCACGTGCTGACATGTGGCATGTGCATGTGCGTGTGCGATGTGCGTAATTGAAAACTGTAACGTGTGCGTGTAGCCAATAGTGCGTGTTGACACGTGTGCCCATGCGTGTGTAGTGTTCGTGAAATTCTATTTAACATGTGTGTGTGCCCTGTGCGTGTGTGTAATGCAAATGTCCTCCGCTGGCCTGCGACCTGTCACAAAGCACCACGTGGCAATTTGGGCATGTGCGGAGTGCATAGTGCGAAAATGTGTCTGTTTGAAAAATGTGAAAACTGTGCCTATGCGTGTCGAATGTGCATGTGTGTTTCCCTGCGACCCACTAGGGTGAATGAATCATGTGATGACACGTGGCATAAGGAATGTGTGTGTCCCAATGTTCTGCGTGAGCTTGTGCACCTCCCAGTGAAAATGTGTCCCCTAAAATTCCACCCAGCCATTTGTTTGTGTTCTACAAGTGTGTGTGCATGTGTGTGTGCGTGTTTGTGTGCGTGTGTGTTTGGTGTGCGAAATGTTCTGTGCGCAATGTGCGTGTGCGTAGTGCAATGTGTGATAATTATAAGTGTGTGTGCAAAACTAGTTGCAGTGTAGGGCTCATGCATAAAGTGCAGTGCTGTGCGTGATGCATTTCTCCCCGAACCATAGTAAAACGTGTAACCTCCAAATTGGAACCTGTGTAAAATGTGCTTGTAAGCCTATCCATGTCGGTGTGCATGTGCGTGTGCGTTAATCAAAATGTGTGTCCGTGAACCTGTGTGTAGTGTGTGAAACGTAGTGTGTCTTGCTACTGTGTTTGTAGTGTGTGTGTGTGCAAAAAAAAATGTGCCATAATTTTCGTAGTGTGTTTACTTGGTCTCAAGTGGTAGTCTGAAGCAGTGCATTACATATATTTTCATGTGCGTCTGATTCTAAGTCTGCGTGCTTGTGTGTGTTTTTTTCATGTGCGTGTGCGTGTGGGTGTGTGTGTGCGTGTGTGTGCATCGTGCATGTGTGTGCATGTGCATGTGTGTGTGTGTTTGTTCGTGTATGCCTGTGTATATGCCTGTGTGCATGAGTGTGCGTGTGCATGTGCATGTGCTTCTGCGTGTGCGTGTGTGTGTGCTTCGTGTGCATGTGCGTTTGCATCTTCTGTGTGCTCGTGCGTGTTTCTGTGCTGTACATGTACTTGTGCCTTTGTGCGTGCATGTGCATGTGCGTGTGTGTGTACCTGTGCCTGTGTGTGTGCCTTTGCATGTGCGTGTACTTGTGCCTGTGCGTGTCGCATGTGCGTGTGCATGTAAGTGTGCCTGCGTATGTGCATGTTGCTATGTGCATGTAGGTGTATGTGTGTGCCTGTGCGCATGTGCCTCTGCCTGTGTCATGTTCGTGTGCATGTGCCTGTGCTTCAACTGCGTGTCGTGTGTGCATGTGCGTGTGCGAGTGTGAGTGAGTGTGTACATGTGTCTTGTGCGTGTGCATGTGTGCGTGTGCGTGTGCGTGTGTGTGTGCGTGTGCACGTGTGCATGTGCATGAGTGTGTGTGAATGCATGCGTATGCGTGTGCGCGATGCGTGCTGCATGACGGAGTGTGCGTGTGCATGTGTGTGTGGGTGTGCGTTTTCGTGTGAGTGTGCGTGTGCGTGTGCATGTTTTTGTGTGTGTGAGTGTTTAGTGCGTGTGCGTGTGCATGTTGGTTTGAGTGTGTGTGTGTGTGTGTGTGTGTGTGTGTGTGTGTACGTGTGCATGTGTGTGTGCATGTGTGTGTGTGTGCATGTGCGTGTGTGTGTACGTGTGCGTGTGCGTGTACCTATGCCTATGCCTGTGTGTGTCGGTGTGCATGTGCATGTGTGTGTGTGTGCATGTGCATTTGTCTGTGCGTGTGCGTGTGTGTGTGTGATGCGTGTGTGTGTGTGTGTGCATGTGCATGTGCAGGCGCATGTGCCTGTGTGCGTGTGCATGTTTGCATGTGCGTATGTGTGTGCGTGTTTGCATGTGTATGTGTGTGTGTCATGTGCCTGTGCCTATGCCTATGCCTGTGGGTGTGTTTGTGAGTGTCTGCGTGTGCATGTGCGTCTGTGTGTGTGTTTGCATGTGTGTGTTCGTGTGCGTGTGTTTGTTAGTGTCTGTGTGTGCATGTTTGTGTGTGTGTGCGTGTGCGTGTGTCCTGTGCCTATGCGTGTCGGTGTGCGTGTGCGTGTGCCTATGTGTGTGTGCATGTGCGTGTATGTGCGTGTGCGTGTGCGTGTCTGTTTATTTGCGTAAGTGCATATGTGTGTGCGCATGCTTATGTGTACGTGTGTGTGCATGTGTCTGTATGTGTGCGCGTATGTGCATGTGCATGTGCATATTTGTGTATGTTTGCATGTGCATGTGCGTGTGCGTGTGCATGTGTGTGCATGTGCGTGTCCGTGTGCATGTTCATGTGCGTGTAGGTGTGTGTGCGTGTGCGTGTGCGTGTGCATGTTCATGTGCATGTGTGCAAGTGTGCGTGCGTGTGTGGGCGCGTGTGTGTGCCTCTGCATGTTTAGTATGCGTGTGCATCTATGTGTGGGTGTGCATGTGTGTGTGTGTGTGTGAGCTGTGTGCATTTGTGTGTGTGTGCGTGCGTGTGTGTGTTTGAGTGTGCGTGTGACGTGTTTGTGTGCATGTGCATGTGTGTGTGTGCATTTGTGAATGTGCCTTTGTGTGTGCGTGTGCATGTGTGTGTTTGTGTGTGCATGTGTGTGCGCATGTGTCTGTGTGTGCCTGTTTGCGTGTGTGTGTGCCTGTCCATGTGCGTCTGCCTATGTGTGTGCCTCTTCATGTGCGTTTTTCATGTGCATGTGCCTATGCCTGTGCATGTCGGTGTGCGTGTGCGTGTGCATGTGTGTGTGTTTGCGTGTCCATGTGCGTGTGCATGTGCGTGTGTTTTTTTGTGTGCGTGTGCGTGTGCGTGTGGGTGTGGGTGTGCGTGTGCATGTGCATGTGCGCGTGCGTGCGTGTGTGTGTGCATGTGCGTTTGGCTGTGCATGTGCGTGCGTGCGTGTGAGACAATGTGCATGTGTAGTGTTGAGTGAGCGTAGTGCGCGCACGTGTGTGTGCGTGCTTGTGCGTGTGCATGTATGTGTGCGGGTGCGTGTGCGTGTGCGTGTGCATGTGTGTGTGCGTGTGTGTGTGCATCTACATCTGGGTGTGCGTGTGTGTGTGCATGTGTGCTTTTTCGTGTGTGTGTGCGTGTGTGTGCTTGTTTGTGTGTGTGTGTGCATGTGCATGTGTGTATGCATGTGTGTGTGCCTATGCGTATGCGTGTGCATGTGCGTGTGCCTATGCGTATGCGTGTGCATGTGCGTGTGCCTATGCCCGTGTGTGTGCATCTGCTTGTGTGTGTGCCTCTGCCTATGTGTGTGCGTGTGCGTGTGCCTCTGCCTGTACATGTCGGTGTCCATGTGCATGTGCGTACGGGTGTGTGTGTGTGCATGTGCGTGTGCGTTTGTGTGTGTGTTTTCTTGTGCGTGTGTGTGCACACGTGTGCATCGTGCGCGTGTGTATGTGTGTGTGTGCGTGTGTGTGTGCGTGTGCATGTGTGTATGTGTGCCTGTACCTGTGCGTGTGCATGTGCGTGTGCCTGTGCGTGTGCGTGTGCGTGTGTGTGTGCCTGTGCATGTGCGTGTGCGTGTGCGTGTGCCTCTGCCTGTGCATGTGTCTGTGCATGTGCGTGTCGGTGTGCATGTGCGTGTGCGTGTGTGTGTGTGTGTGTGTGTGCATGTGCGTGAGTGTGTGTGTGCGTGTGTGTGTTTTCGTGCGTGTGCACATGTGCGTGTACGCGTGCATGTGTGTGTGTTTGTGTGTGTACGTGTGCGTGTGTGTGTGCCATGTGCGTTTGTCGGTGTGCGCGTGTGTGTGCATGTTTCTTGTGTGTGCGTGTGCTTGTGCGTGTGTGTGGTCCATGTGTGTGTGCATGTGCGTGTACGTGTGCATGCGCATGTGCGTGTGAGTGTACGTGCGTGTGTGCATGTGCATGTGCATGTTGCTTCTGTAGTTTGTGTGTGCACATGTGTGTGTGTGCGTGTGCTGTGTGCGTGTGTGTGTGCGTTTGTCGTGTGCCTCATGCGTGTTTCATGTGCTTTTGTCTATGTGTCTGTGTGCGTGCATGTGCGTGTTCGTGTTCTTGATGTGCGTGTGTCGTGTGCGTGTGTGTAGCGACCCAAAATGTGTCACACAGTG
Source organism: Taxus chinensis (assembly GCA_019776745.2). Classification (NCBI taxonomy): domain Eukaryota; kingdom Viridiplantae; phylum Streptophyta; class Pinopsida; order Cupressales; family Taxaceae; genus Taxus; species Taxus chinensis. Next base: position 489,211,983 of record CM034149.1, on the reverse strand, counting down.
AACAACACAGTAAAAGACAGTGATGCATTTGTGGGTTTACTTGCTTCGACACATAAGCACGACACAACATGTCGTCACAAGTGTTACAACCAACGTCTATGGAACCACTGTGTTCATGGGATGACCACAAGTGTGCATCACGTGAAACGTTCACACCCAAAAGGATAGTACACTGTTTCTTTTTGATAGAACAACATGCGAAGTCCAACCACATGACACGTCTCACAACTAGTGGCAAACCACAGTAAGTGCATGTGCGTGTGAAGGTGCATTTGATTTTGAGTAAAACATGTGCTTTTACTCATGACTTATGTTTACATGAAAGCATGTGCAATATATGCGTGTCAAACAAATTCATCTGTACCAACTGCATGTTAATTTGCTTATGGCATTGTAAGAGTAGTGTGCACGTGTAAAGTCTGTCTCCTACTTGCTAAATCTTATGTATGCATGTCCATGAAACTAACCATTGTTTTCCCTGTAAGCTTGTTTAAAATTGTCACCCAAAAGGGCGTAGTGTTCACTAGTTTAGCATACGGATATCAATTTATAAAATTTTACTTGTACAAGGATAGTTTCACCTTTGAGTACTGTCAGTGAATCTCTGTGTGTATCTCAAGTAAGTCATCGTCTACATTAATTTATCTGTGAGCATATGCATATATGTTATGTTAACTGTGCTATAAGCGTTAACGCACTCCATGTGTGCATGTGCGTGTACGTGTATATCACATGCATTAGCAAGTGTGTCATGAGAGTGTGCATGTGACATTAACACTGTGTATGTCTGCATGAGCATGTGTGCAAGTGTGTGTGTACATGTGACTTATGCCAATGTGTGTGCATGTGAATATCATGTGTCTCACGCAAGTGTAAGTTACTAGTCTAACAACAAAAGGGAAAGAACACTTCACCACGTACGTTTGTGTCCGAACATGTGCAAGACAAGAGATCTTCGTGTGTGTCCTTGCAAGCAAGTGTACAAAATGTGTGTGGGCATGTGAACTGTGTCTACACACAGAAGCTTCATAATTTGAACTGTACGTGAAACATGTGTACACTGCTTTTCCTTTAATGCGTACTCGCATAATCCATCTGCCTCAAATATGTACATAGAGTCAGTGTGCGCTAGAACGTGAGCATGTGTAATATATAAACCTGCACCAAATAATTTATGCACATCTGAGCATATAAATAAATGAAATTTGTGAGCAATACTGCCTGTATCAAATAAATTTCTAACATACATTTGTGTGACTGTAACTGCACATCTGCATGATAATACATGTGTCATACTCATTAATGTTCACTGTGCCTGTAAGCATCTGCGTGTACATAAGAACATGTGCAATGTCCATGTGACTAGATATACAACCTGTAACCATGCAATCAATCATGGCTTAAATTACAGTAATAATAAAAACGCTCACCTAATACCCTCAACCTACGTGTCACATATATCAGTATCCAACAATATGTATCTGTGTCAATGTAAATAAAAGCACCAACGACATGTAAGTTTATATAATAAATTCAAGTATGCAATCCTATATTATTCATCGATATTACCCAAGTATCAAACCTTCATAGATAATCAGTGACATGTAAGTATAATTTGGATATTAATCTCACAATTTTTTTAGAATATGCTTATGTTAACAACGATTCCACCAATCCACAAGTTCATATATTATTAGGTATCCTTTTGGTTGCTGTATGTCCATGCCTTTATATGTTTCTATTAGTATAAGGGTCCAACTCATTGGAATGAGTTACGATCAACAATATGCGTGTGCGTGTGCGTGTGTGTGTGCATGTGCGTGTGAGGGTGTGTGTGCGTGTGCGTGTGCGTGTTCATGTGCATGTGCGTGTGCGTGTGCGTCTTGGTGTATGTGTGCATGTGCGTGTGTGTGTGCATGTGTGTATGCGTGTGCGTGTTTGTGTTTATTTGCATGTGTGTGCGCGTGTGCGTGTGTGTATGCATGTGTGTGTGTGTACCTGTGCATGTGCATTTGCATGTGCGTGTGCGTGTGCGTGTGTGTCTGTTTGTGCGTGTGCCTGTGCCTGTGCGTGTCGATGTGCATGTGTGTGTGCGTAAGGGTGTGTGTGTGTGCGTGTTTGTGTGCGTCTCCGTGTGTGTGTGTGTGTGTGCGCGTGTGCGTGTGCGTGTGCATGTGTGTGTGTCTGCACACATAAGCATTGTGTGTGTACGTGAGCGTGTGCATTTGCCTGTGCGTGTGCCGTCTGCGTGTGCATGTGTGCTTGTGCCTCTCCATGTGTGTGCATGTGCGTGTGCGTGCATGCGTGTGCGTGTGTGTGTGTGCGTGTGTGTTTTTGTGTGTTTGCGTGTGTGTGTGCATGTGCATGTGCATGTGTGTTTAGCGTGTGCCTGTGTGAGCGTGTGCGTCTATGTGTTTGTCGTGAGTGCGTCTGCGTCTGCGTGCGTGTGTGTGTATTTGTTCATGTGCCTGTGTGTGCATGTGCGTGTGTGTGTGCGTGTGTGTGCATCGTGCATGTGTGCATGTACGTGTGCATGTGTGTGCTTTGCGTGTGCCTGTGTATAGTGCCTCTGCGTGTGCGTGTGTGTGTGCGTGTGTGTGCATGTGCTTTCTGCGTGTGCGTGTGTGTGTGTGCGTGTGCGTGTGCATTATGTGTGTGCTCATGCGCATGTGCATGTTTCTGTGCTTTGTACTTGTGCCTTTGTGCGTGCATGTGCATGTGCATGTGTGTGTATGTGCCTGTGTGTGTGCCTCTGCATGTGCGTGCACTGTGCCTGTGCGTGTGTGCGCCGCGCGCGCGTGTGTGTGTATGCCTTTGCTTGTGCATGTTCCTGTTGTGTGTGCATGTGTGTGCCTGTGCCTCTGTGCATGTGTGCGTGTGCATGTGCGTGCTTGTGCGTGTCGGTGTGCATGTGCGTGTGCGAGTGAGTGAGTGTGTCTGTGTTTGACGTGTGCATGTGTGCGTGTGCGTGTGCCTGTGCGTGTGCCAGTGTGGGTGTGCATGTGCATGTGCGTATGCGTGTGCGCGTGCGTGTGCATGTGCGTGTGCGTGTGCATGTGCGTGTGCGTGTGCGTGTGTGTGCGTCTCTGTGTGTGTGTGTGTGCGTGTGTGTGAGTGTTTAGTGCGTGTGCGTGTGCGTGTACCTATGTGTGCGTGTGTGTGCCTCTCTGTGAGCATGTGCGTGTGTGCCTCTCTGTGTGTGCTTCTGTATGTGTTAGCGTGTTCGTGTGTATGTGTGAGTGAGCATGTGCATGTGTATGTGTGAGTGTGTATATTGTGTGTGTGTGTGTGTATGTGCATGTTCCTGTGCGTGTGCATGTGCCTCTATGTGTGTATGTGCATGTACCTCTGTGTGTGTGTGTGCATGTTCCTGTGTGTGTGCATGTGCCTCTGTGTGTGTGCAAGTGCATGAACGAGTGCGCATGGGTGTGAATGAGTGTGTGTGAATACGTGTGTGTGTGTGTGGACGTGTGCTTGTGATGGAGTGTGTCTGTCAATGTGTGCGTGTGCGTGTGCATGTGCCTATGTGTGTG
>CM034149.1:489198450-489200950 GCA_019776745.2 Taxus chinensis | reverse complement strand
TGTGCGTGTGCTTGTAAGTGCGCATGCGTGTGCGTGCGTGTGTATCTGTGTGTGTGTGTGTGCGCGCGCGCCTGTGCAAGTATATGTGTCTTGGTGTGTGCATGTGCATGTGCATGTGTGTGTGCTTGTAAGTGTGTGTGCGCATGTGTGTCTGTGTGTGCGTGTGGTGTTATGTGTGCATATGCATGTGCCTCTGTGTGTGTGTGTGTGTGTGGGCGCACATGTGCATGTTTGTGTGCATGTACATGTGCGTGTGTGTATGTGCATGTGCATGTGTCCATCCATGTGCATGTGGGTGTGCATGTGCATGTGTGTGTGCAATTGATTGTCTGTGCACGTGTGCGTGTGCTTGTAATTGTGCGTGCGCGTGCGCGTGTGCATGTGTGTGTGTTTTTGTGCTTCTGTGTGTGTGTGTGTGTGTGTGTGTGTGTGTGTGTGTGTGAGCATGTGCATGTGGCTGTGCGAGTATATGTGCCTCTGTGTGTGCATGTGCATGTGCACCTGTGTGTTTGTGTGTGTGTGTGTGTGTGTGTGTGTGTGTGTGTGTGTGTGAATGTGGGTGTGTGGGTGTGGGTGTGTGTGTGTGCGTGTGCATGTGTTCCTGTGTGTTTGTGTGTGTGTGTGTGTGTGTGTGTGTGTGTGTGTGTGTGTGTGTGTGTGTGTGTGTGTGTGTGTGTGCATTGGGTGTGTGGGTGTGGGTGGGTGTGTGTGCGTGTGTATGTGCATGTGCGTGTGCATGTGCATGTGCGTGTGCATGTGCATGTACATGTGCTTGTGTATGTGCATGTACGTGTGCTTGTGCAGATGCATGTGCTTGTGCCTGTGCGTGTGTGTGTTCATGTGCTGCATGTGCGTGTGTGTGTGCATCTGCTTGAAAGTGTGCATGCGCGTGTGTGTCTTTGTGTGTGTGTGTCTGTGTGTGCGTGTGCATGTGCCTCTGTGTGTGCGTGTGTGTTTGCGGGCGTGTGTGCCTGTGCGTGTGCATGTGCATGTGCATGTGCGTGTGTGTGTGCATGTCCATGTGTGTGTGTGCGTGTGTGTGTGGGTGTGTGTGTGCTTGTGTGTGTTTGCGTGTGCGTGTGCTTAAAAGTGTGCGTGCGCGTGTGCATCTGTGTGTTCGTGTGGGTCTCTGTGTGCGTGTGCGTGTGCGTGTGCCTTTGTGTGTGCTTGTGTGTGTGTGCGTGTGCGTGTGCATGTGCATGTGCCTGTGTGTGTGTGTGTGCAGGGGTGCATGTGTGTGCGCGTGTGCGTGTGGTTGTGGGTGTGCATGTGCGTGTGCGTGTGTGTGTGCTTGTAAGTGCCCCTGCGCGTGTGCATGTGGGTCTATGTGTGTGTGTGTGTGTGCGTGTGCATGTGCATGTGCCTGTGCATGTGCATGTGCAACTATGTGTGCATGTGCCTCTGTGTGTGTGTGTGCATGTTCCTGTGTGTGCGCATGTTACTGTGTATGTGCCTCTCTGTGTGTGCGTGTGCGTGCATGTGCATGTACGTGTGCGTGTGGGTGTGTGTGCGTGTGCATATGCATGTGCGTGTGCTTGAAAGTGTGTTTGCTCTTGTGCGTCTATGTGTGTGTGGGTCTATGTGTGTGTGTGCGTGTGCGTGTGCTTGTGTGAGTGTGTTTTCGTGTGCGTGTTTGTGTGCATGTGCATATGCGTGTGCATGTGTGTGCATTTTCGTGTGCATGTGTATGTTCGTGTGTGTGTGTATGTTCATGTGCGTGTGTGTGTACATGTGCATGTGTGTGTGCATGTGCGTGTGCGTGTGCGTCTGCATCTGCATCTGCATGTCTGTGTTCATATGCGTGTGCATGTGAACATCTATGTGTGCGTGTTTGTATGTGTGTTCGTGTGTGTTTGCATGTGTGTGCGTGTGTGGTTGTGTGTGTCTGCACGCATGTGTGCATGTGTGTGTGCGTGTGCGTGTGTATGTGTCAGCATGTGCCTTTGTGAGCATGTGTGTGTGAGTGTGTGCGTGTGTATGTGCGTGTGCGAGTGGGTGTGCGTGTGCGTGTCCATGTGCGTGTGCCTATGCGAGTGCGTATGTGTGTGTGTGCGTGTGTGTGTGCATGTGCGTGTGCATGTGCTTGTAAGTGTGCATGCGCGTGTGCGTCTATGTGTGCGTGTGGGTCTGTGTGTACATGTGTGTGTGCCTCTATGGGTGTGTGCATGTGTGTGTGTTTGTGCGTGCGTGTGTGCATGTGAATGTGTGTGTGCGTTCGTGTGGGTGTGAGTGTGCGTGTGCATGTGCGTGTGCTTGTAAGTGTTCGTACGCATATGCGTCTATGTGTTTGTGTGGGACTGTGTGCGCGTGTGCGTGTGCGTGTGCCTCTATGTGTGCGTGTGTGCATGTGTGTGTGCATGTGCATGTGTGTGTGCATGTCCGTGTGGGTGTGCGTGTTGGTGTGCGTGTGCTTGTAAGTGTACGTGCGCGTGTGCGTCTGTGTGTGCGTGTGGTTATGTGTGTTCGTATACGTGTGCCTCCGTGTGTGTGTGTGCATGTG
>CM034149.1:489193450-489195950 GCA_019776745.2 Taxus chinensis | reverse complement strand
GTGCGCGTGCGTGCGTGCGTGCGTGTGTGTGTGTGTGTGTGCGCGCGCGCGCCTGTGTGAGTATATGTGTCTTTGTGTGTGCATGTGCGTGTGCATGTGTGTGTGCTTGTAAGTGTGTGTGCGCATGTGCGTCTATGTGTGCGTGTGGTGTTATGTGTGCATATGCATGTGCCTCTCTGTGTGTTTGTGTGTGGGCGCGCATGTGCGTGTTTGTGTGCATGTACATGTGCATGTGTGTACGTGCATGTGCATGTGTGCGTCCATGTGCATGTGGGTGTGCGTGTGCATGTGTGTCTGCATGTGAGTGTCTGTGCACGTGTGCGTATGCTTGTAATAGTGCGTGCGCATGTGTGCATGTGTGTCTATGTGTGCGTATGCGTGTGCCTCTATGTGTGTGTGTGTGTGTGTGTGTGCGCGCGTGTGCATGTGCATGTCCATGTGCGTCTGTGTATGTGCATGTGCATGTGGGTTGTGTGTGTGTGTGTGTTTGTGTGGCGTGTGCGGTCCTGTGTGGTTTGTGGTGTGGGGTGTGGTGCTGGTGTGTGTGTGTGTGTGTGTGCATGGGCATTGTGTGTGCTTGTGTAAGCGGGTTTGTGGGTGCATGTGTATATGTGTTGCGTTGCGTGTGGCCCTATGTGTGTGTGTGGGTGTGTATGTGTGTGTGTGTGCACGCGTGGACATGTGCATGTACCTGTGCGTCTGTGTAGTGTATGTGCAGTGTGCGTCCATGTGCGTTGTCGGGTGTGCGGGTGATGGTGTTTGTGTGCAGGTGAGTGTCTTGTGCTGCTGTGAGTGTGCGCGTGCGTTTGAAGTGCGGGATGGTGTGGGTGTGTGTGACGAGCGAGGGCGCATGGTGTGTATATGGTCGTTGTGTGGTTGCAGGTGAGTGTGCATGTGTGTGTGTTGGAAGTGTGTGTGCGCATGTTGCGTCTATGTGTGCATGTGGTGCTATGTGTGCCATGCAGGGCCTTCTCTGGTGTTTGTGTCGTGGGGGGCGCGCATGTGAGTGTTTGGTGCACGGACATGTGCAGTGTGTACGTGGCAGTGCATGTGTGCGTCCATGTGCATGTGGGTGTGCGGTGGCATGTGTGTATGATTCTGACGGTTGTGCAAGTGTGCTATGCTTGTAATGTGCAGTGGCAATGCGCGTGGCGTGTGCATGTGTGTGTGTGTGTGTGATGTGTGTGTGTGTGTTGGGTGTGAGCTGTGCCTTGTGGCTGTTGCAAGTATATGTGCTCTGTATGGATGTGCATGTGCACTGGGTGTGTGTGTGGGTGTGTCTGTGTTTGAGCATTGGGCATGTGGCTGTGCAAGTATAGGTGATCTGTGTGTGCATGTGCTGGTGCCTGTGTGTGTGTGTGTGTGCGCCTGCAGCGCCTTTGTTGGTTAGTCCATATTTTTCTTTTTGTTTTGGCCTGTGCGTTTGCATGTGTGTGTGCTTGTCATTGTTTGTTCGCATGTGCGTCTCATGTTGTTCCTGTGGGTTATTCTGTGCATATTCATGTGCCTCTCTGTGTGTTTGTGTGTGGTGCTGCGCATGTGGCGTGTTTGTGTGCATGTACATTGTGCATGTTGTGTAGTGCATGTGCATGTGTGCGTCCATGTTCATGTGGGTTGTGCGTGTCATGTTTGTCTTGCATGTGAGTGTCTGTGCACGTGTGCGTAGCCTTTGAAATAGGTGCGTGCGACCTGCTCTTTTACGTGTGCCATTGGTGTGGTTTGTGGGTGTATGTGTGTGTGGGGTGTCTTGTGTGGTCATGTGCTATGTGGCTGTGCGTATATGTGGCCTCTGTCGTGCATGTTGCATGTGCACCTGTGTTGGTGTGTGTTGTTGTGTCCTGTGTGTGAGCATGTGCATGTGGCTGTCAAGTTTATGTTGCCTCTGTGTGTGCAAATGTCTGTGCACTGGGTGTGGTGTGTGTGTGTGTGTGTGTGTGTGCATGTGGGTGTGTGTGTGTGTGTGTGTGTGCACACGTTTGCATGTGCATGTGCCTGTGCATGTGCATGTACGTTTTCCTGTGCATGTGCCTGTGCATGTACCTGTGCGAGTGCATATGCATGTGCATGTGCGTGTGCGTGTGCGTGTGCGTGTGCATTTGCATCTGTGTGTTCATGTGCTGCCATGTGCGTGTGTGTGTGCATGTGCTTTAAAGTGTGCGTGTCGCTTGAGTGTGTATGTATGTGTGCTGTGTGTGTGTGCATGTGCATGTGTGCGCCTCTGTGCTGTGTGTGTGTGCATGTGCGTTAGTGTGTGTGCATGTGCATGTGTGCGTGCTTGTAAGTGTGCCGTGTGCATGTGTGTCAATGTGTGCGTGTGCGTGTGCATCTGTGTGTGTGTGTCGTGTGTGCGTGTGCGTGTGTGTGTGTGTGTTTATCTGTGTGTGTGTGTGTGCGCGTGTGCATGTGCGTGTTCATGTGCATGTTCATGTGCGTCTGTGCATGTGCGTGTCCCGATGTGTGTGTCCATGTGCGCGTCGGTGTGCCTGTGCGTGTGCGTGTG
>CM034149.1:489163450-489168450 GCA_019776745.2 Taxus chinensis | reverse complement strand
CTCTAAGCATCCAGTGTGATTAGATAACATGGGTACTATCTCCAAGTTGTGGGACTTGCTACTTGAGATAGACCTCCAGAGAAAGCTGGTTCTTGCTCCTAAACTACCTGCCACAATCTACTCTAATGCAGGACAAACTAGCTATTCTAACCTAAAATTCCAAGGGACCAGAGAGAGAGAATGCATAAAATGAAAGCCTACACTAAAGCGGTGATACACCAGAAAAGGAGGGTGTGAGAGTAATGTCCAAATGTGTGAAATACAGAGGCAAAGTGCACACTAGAAGAGGTGATGACAGTTCACCATAATCCAGCAAAATGCATTCACAGCAATATTCCAAGCACACACAATGATAATGAATTCCTACAAGAACATAATAAATAGACACAATATACTTGTAGAAAAGATTAAAGGGGCAAGAAGAATGCAAGGAAACACAGCAGGGGAAGATGTATCCACAAACTGATATTTTATTGCTTCATGATATGCACAGTTCAATCTATTACAAGATAAGGGCCTGGATCACCATGCAAGGAGTCCACTACAAGGGCCTGCAACACACTGACTTCACAAAGCAATTTTGACAGAGCTTTGTTACCCAAAAACTCTCCCCTTTACAATGAGCCCAACACTCCAATTTATAGAAAAAATGAGAAGGAAAAGAGAAGGGAAAATGGAAATCCCGAAATCTGTCCTTCAACCACCTGTAAGAAGCATTAAATTGAGTGAAATGATTATATATTACTTGCAAAAGGCTCCCCATACTGTCCCATGTGCAGCAGCAGAGAAAGAATGATGACCATGCCTCTTAATTGCACTCCCAGCTACCAAATAAAACACTGTTCTGAATCCGGCCACGTTTCCTTAAAAATCTCAATCAATTCTAATCAAATCTGGAATTTCTTGATTGCTGTGCATCGGACTCGGAACCACGATTCCAACGGTACCAATTTTGTGCGATTTCATTGAGAAATGCAAAAGTTATGGCCTTCTGAGTGCGGGCAGCTATTTTGGGCCTGGCAGGCGTTTTCTGTCATTTGATGGGAAAGAGCATTGACTGGCTGGAGCCGAATATGTTTCTTTTATTTAAATATATCTATCCTCATTAAAAATAAGAAATCCAGTTTTTTTGGCATAGAGGACGTCGTGCTCGTTCCAGAAAGTCCAATTTTATGAAAATCGGAGCTCGGAGTCAAAAGTTATGGCCGTTTGAAGTTTCCGGACCAAACGTTGACTTTTCTTCCCTGCCTTCGGCCATTTCGGCTTTTCGCGTCCCGCGCGTCCCTTTGTCCCATTTAGCACAGTGCTCCTTGTGCTGATTTCGGGCGAACCGGCCGGTTCGCGCCCATTTGTCCCAAATGTCCCAGTTGTTTCAGACTGCTTGTTCCCATTTCACCCGGTTCGGCCGGTTCGCGTGCTCGCAGCCCATATGTCCCATTTGCTTTCGGACTGTCTGGGACAAATTCGCCCGGTTCGGTCGGTTCGCGCCCTTTTGTCCCAACTGTTCTGGGACAAAAGTTCTCATTTCGGCCGGTTCGGCCGGTTCGCGTACTTTTGGCCCGCGCGTCCCAGACTGTTTCGGGCTGCCTTGACTCATTTCGCCCAGTTCGGCCGGTTCGCGTCTTTTTGTCCCGCTTGTCCCAAAGGCGACCCTCTTAGCAGTTAACCAATTTTCTCTTTTCGGCCAGTTCGGATTTCCGCGTCCTGCGCGTCCTTTTGTCCCAAATGTCCCAATTGCTTCCGGGGCCGCCTGTGCTCATTTCGGCCGATCTGCGCCTTTTTGTCCCACTTGTCCCAAATGCTTCTAGGACTAGGACTTAGCCATTTTTCGTGATTTTTCCTGGCCCGAGCTTGTTTTTGCAATTTTTTTCACATTTTCTCAGAACTTGCTCTCTTCTACTTGGACAGGGGAGTTAGAAAAATATGAGGGGACCCTAGAAACATGAAATTTTTTCCCTGACTCAATCTAATTGCTTGGGACAAAAGAATTTGATGCATGTTATCAAAATTACCTTGAGGGTGAATTTTGGATAACAGTATGTGCCTGTGTGTGTGTGCATGTGCTTGTGTGCGTGCGCGTGGGTGTGAATGAGTGTGTGTGTGTCTACATGCGGACACGTGTTTGTAATGGAGTGTGTCTGCTATTTTGTGTGCGTGTGCGTGTGCGTGTGCATGTGCGTTTGCGTGTGCATGTGCCTGTGCCCGCGCGCGAGTTTGTGTGCCTGCGCATGTGTGTGTGCGTTTGTGTGTGGGTGTACGAGTGCGTGTGCATGTGATTGTGCTTGTAAAAGTGTGTGCGTGTGGTTTTCTGTGTGCGTGTGTGTGTGCGTGTGCATGTTCTTGTGCGAGCATGTGTCCTTGTGTGAGCGTGTGCGTCTGTATGTGTGAGTGAGCATGTGCATCTATATGTGTGAGCATGTGCATGTGTGTGTGCATGTGCATGTGCTTGTGCGTGTGTATGTGCATGTGCGTTTGCATGTGCGTGTGCGTGTGCATGTGCATGTGCGTGTGCATGTGCATGTGCGTGTACCTGTGTGCATTTGCGTGCATGTTCATGTGTGTGTGAATGTGTGTTTTTGTGTGTGTGTGTTTGTGTGCATGTGCGTCTGTGTGTGCGTTTGCGTGCATGTTCATGTGTGTATGTGTGTATGAGTGTCTGTGTGTGTGTGTTTGTGTGTGTGTGTTTGTGTGCGTGTGCGTGTTTATGTGTGTGTTTGTGTGCATGTGCATGTGCGTTTGCGCGTGTGCATGTATGTGTGTGTATGCTGTGTCTGCACGCATAAGTTGTGTCTGCGCGTGTGCATGTGCCTATGCATGTGAATGTGCCTGTGTGTGTGCATGTGCATGTGCCTCTGTGCATGTGCGTGTGCGTTGTGCGCGTGTGCCAGTGTATGTGCCTCTGTGTGTGTGTGCATGTGCATGTGTGCATGCGCGTGGGTGTGAATGGGTGTGTGTGTGTGTGTATGTGTCTACATACGGACGCGTGTTTGTGATGGAGTGTGTCTACTATTTTGTGTGCATGTGCGTGTGCGTGTGCATGTGCATGTGTGTTTGCATGTGCATGTGCCTGTGCGCGCGCGTGAGTTTGTTTGCATGCGCATGTGTGTGTGTGTTTGCATGTGGGTGTGCATGTGCGTGTGTGTTTGCATGTGGGTGTGCATGTGCGTGTGTGTGTGATTGTGCTTGTAAATGCGTGTGCGTGTGCTTGTGCGAGCATGTGTGCTTGTGCGAGCGTGCGTGTGTGTATGTGTGCGTGTAAGTGTGCGTGTGCGTGTGTGTGTGTGTGCATGTGCATGTGCATGTGTGTGTGTGCATGTGCTTGTGCGTGTGTGTGTGCGTGTGTGCGTGCCTGTGTGTGTGCGTGCGTGTGTGCATGTGTTCGTGTGCGTGTGCGTGTGCGTGTACGTGTGCATGTCTGTGTGTGCATTCTACTGTGCATGTGCATGTGCATGTGCGTGTGTGTGTGCACGTGTGTGTATGCGTGTTTGTGTGTGCATTTGTGCGTGTGCATGTGTGTGTGTATGAGTGTCTTTGTGTGTGTGTGTTTTTGTGCGTGTGTGTGTTTATGTGTGTGTTTCTGTACGTGTGTGTGTGCATGTGCGTGTGCGTGTGCATGTGCGTGTGCGTGCGTGTGTGTATGTGCACGCATGTTTGTGTGTGTATGTGTGTGTGTGTGTATGTAAGAATGTGTGTGTGCTTATGCATGTGCATATGCATCTACATGTGCATGTGCATGTGTGTGTGTGTGTGAATGTGCCTGTGCGTGTGCGTGTGAATGTGCCTGTGCGTGTGCATGTGTGTGTGCGTGTATGTGTGCATTTGTGTGTGCATGTGCATGTGCGTGTGCGTGTGCATGTGCGTGTGCATGTGCGTGTGCATGTGCATGTGTCCGTGTGCGTGCATGTGCATGTGCGTGTGCGTGTGCGTGTGCATGTAAGTGTGTGTTGCTGTGTGTGCAGTCTGTGTGTGTGTGTGTCTATGTGTGCATGTGCATGTGCATGTGCATGTGCGTGTGCGTGTGCTTGTGCGTGTGTGAGTGTGTTTGCGTGTGCGTGTGTGTGTGCAAGTGCATATGCGTGTGCGTGTGTGTGCATGTGCATGTGCATGTGTATGTTCGTGTGTGTGTATGTTCATGTGCGTGTGCATGTGATGTACATGTGCATGTGTGTGTGCATGTGCGTGTGCGTGTGCGTGTGCATGTGCATCTGCATGTGTGTGTTCATATGTGTGTGTGTGTGAACATCTGCGTGTGCGTGTTTGTATGTGTGTTCGTGTGTGTTTGCATGTGCATGCGTGTGTTTGTTGCGTGTGTGTGTGCGTGTGTGTGCATGTGTGTGTGCGTGTGCATGTGTATTTGTCAGCATGTGCCTTTGTGAGCGTGTGTGTGTGAGTGTGTGCGTGTGTATGTGTGTGTGTGTGCATGTGGGTGTGCGTGTGCGTGTGCGTGTGCATGTGCGTGTGCCTATGCGAGTGCGCGCGCGCGCGCGCGTGTGTGCATGTGTGTGTGTGTGTGCGTGTGTGTGCATGTGAGTGTGCGTGTGCATGTGCTTGTAAGTGTGCATGCGTGTGCATGTATGTGTGCGTGTGCATGTGAATGTGTGTACATGTGTGTGTGCCTCTATGCGTGTGTGTGTGTTTGTGTGTGTGTTTGTGCGTGCGTGTGGGCATGTGAATGTGTGTCCGTGCGTGTAGGTGTGAGTGTGCGTGCGTGTGTGCATGTGCGTGTGCGTGTGCGTGTAAGTGTGCGTGTGCGTGTGCTATGTGTTTGTGTGGGTCTATGTGTGCGTGTGCGTGTGCCTCTATGTGTGCGTGTGTGCATGTGCATGTGTGTGTTCATGTCCGTGTGGGTGTGTGTTGGTGTGCGTGTGCATGTGCGTGTGCTCATAAGTGTACGTGCGCGTGTGCATCTGTGCGCGTGTGGTTATGTGTATGCATATGCGTGTGCCTCTATGTGTGTGTGTGCATGTGCTTCTGCATGTGTGTGTGCGTGTATGTGCATG
>CM034149.1:489143450-489145950 GCA_019776745.2 Taxus chinensis | reverse complement strand
TGTGCGTGTGGGTCTCTGTGTATGTGTTTGTGCCTCTATGTGTGCGTGTGTGTGAGCGTGTGCGTGTGGGTGTACTTGTGCTTGTGCGAGTGTGTGTGTGTGTATGTGTGAGCGTGTAAATTATGTGTGTGCATGTGCGAGTAAGTGTGCGTGCATGTGCGTGTGTGTGCATGTGCGTGTGTGAGTAAGTGTGCGTGCGTGTTTGAGTCTGTGTGTGCGTGTGGGTCTATGCTTGTGTGTCTGCGTGTGTCTGTGTGTGTGTGTGTGTGTGTGTTTGTGGGAAAGTGTGTGCGGGTGCATGTGCGTGTGCATGTGCATGTGCCTGCATGTGCATCTGCATGTGTGTGTGCGTGTGCGTATGAGTTTGCGTGTGCATGTGCATGTACGTGTGCGTCTGTGTATGAGTTTGCGTGTGTGTGTGCACATGTACATGTGCTTGTAGGTGTGTGTGCACGTGTGCGTGTGTGTGTGTGTGGGTCTTTGTGTCTGTGTGTGCCTCTATGTGTGCGTGTGTGCATGTGTGTGCATGTGCATGTGCATATACATGTGAATGTGCCTCTGTGTGTGCATGTGCATGTGCCTCTTTGTGTGCGTGTGTGTGCATGTGCCTGTGTATGTGCCTGTGTGTGTGTGCATGTGCATGTGTGCGTGCGCGTGGGTGTGAATGAGTGTGTGTGTGTGTGTCTACATGCGGACACGTGTTTGTGATGGAGTGTGTCTGCTATTTTGTGTGCGTGTGAGTGTGCGTGTGCATGTGCATTTGCGTGTGCATGTGCCTGTGCGCGTGCGCGAGTTTGTGTGCCTGCGCATGTGTGTGCACGTTTGCGTGTGGGTGTGCGAGTGCGTGTGCATGTGATTGTGCTTGTAAATGTGTGTGCGTGTGGTTTTCTGTGTGCGTGTGCATGTGCTTGTGAGAGCATGTGTGCTTGTGCGAGCGTGTGCGTCTGTATGTGTGAGTGAGCATGTGCGTGTGTATGTGTGAGCATGTGCATGTGCATGTGCTTGTGCGTGTGTATGTGCATGTGTATGTGCATGTGCATGTGCGTGTGCGTGTGCATGTGCGTGTGCATGTGTGTGTGCGTGTACGTGTGTGCATTTGCGTGCATGTTCATGTGTGTGTGCGTGTGTGTTTTTGTGTGTGTGTGTGTGTTTGTGTGCATGTGCGTCTGTGTGTGCGTTTGCATGCATGTTCATGTGTGTATGTGTGTATGAGTGTCTGTGTGTGTGTGTTTGTGTGTTTGTTTGTGTGCGTGTGCGTGTTTATGTGTGTGTTTGTGTGCGTGTGCATATGCGTTTGCATGTGCATGTATGTGTGTCTGCACGCATAAGTTTGTCTGCGCGTGTGCATGTGCCTATGCATGTGAATGTGCCTCTGTGTGTGCATGTGCATGTGCCTCTTTGTGTGCGTGTTTGTGCATGTGCCTGTGTATGTGCCTCTCTGTGTGTGTGCATGTGCATGTGTGCATGCGCGTGGGTGTGAATGGGTGTGTGTGTGTGTGTGTGTGTGTGTGTGTGTGTGTGTGTGTGTGTGTCTAGATACGGACGCGTGTTTGTGATGGAGTGTGTCTACTATTTTGTGTGCGTGTGCGTGTGCGTGTGCATGTGCGTGTGCGTTTGCGTGTGCATGTGCCTGTGCGTGCGCGTGAGTTTGTGTGCATGTGCATGTGTGTGTGTGTGTTTGCGTGTGGGTGTGCATGTGCGTGTGTGTGTGATTGTGCTTGTAAATGCGTGTGCGTGTGCTTGTGCGAGTATCTGTGCTTGTGCGAGCATGTGCGTGTGTATGTGCATGTGTGTGTGTGTTTGCGTGTGGGTGTGCATGTGCGTGTGTGTGTGATTGTGCTTGTAAATGCGTGTGCGTGTGCTTGTGCGAGCATGTGTGCTTGTGCGAGCATGTGCGTGTGTATGTGTGAGTAAGCGTGTGTGTGTGTATGTGTGAGCATGTGCATGTGCATGTGTGTGCATGTGCATGTGCTTGTGCGTGTGTATGTGCATGTGTGTGTGCATGTGCATGTGCGTGTGCATGTGTGTGTGCGTGTGCGTGTACGTGTGCGTCTGTGTGTGCATTTGCATGCATGTTCATGTGCGTGTGCGTGTGTGTGTTTGTGTGTGTGTGTGTTTGTGTGTATGTGCGTCTCTGTGTGCGTTTGCATGCGTGTTCATGTGTGTGTGTGTATGAGTGTCTTTGTGTGTGTGTGTTTGTGTGCGTGTGCGTGTTTATGTGTGTGTTTCTGTGCGTGTGCATGTGCATGTGCGTTTGCATGTGCATGTGCGTGTATGTGTGGGTATGTGTGTCTGCACGCATAAGTTTGTGTGTGTATGTGTGTGTGTGTGTATGTAAGAATGTGTGTGCTTATGCATGTGCATATGCATTTACATGTGCATGTGCATGTGTGTGTGCGTGTGAATGTGCCTGTGCGTGTGCATGTGTGTGTACGTGTACATGTGCATTTGGGTGTGCATGTGCATGTGCGTGTGCGTGTGCTTGTGCGTATTCATGTGC
>CM034149.1:489125950-489138450 GCA_019776745.2 Taxus chinensis | reverse complement strand
TGTTGTTCGTGTGTGTTTGCATGTGTGTGCATGTGTGTTGTGTGTGGTCTGCACGCATGTGTGGCATGTGTGTGTGCATGTGCGTGTGTATGTGTCAGTGTGTGCCTTTGTGAGCGTGTGTGTGTGAGTGTGTGCGTGTGTATGTGCGTGTGCGTGTGCGAGTGGGAGTGCGTGTGCATGTGCGTGTGCCTATGCGAGTGCGCGCGCGCGCGCGTGTGTGTGTGTGTGTATGTTTTGTGTGTGTGCGTGTGTGTGTGCATATGCCGTTGTGCGTGTGGCTGTGCGGTAAGGTGGCAGGCGTGTGTGGCATCATGTGGGTGTGTGGTGCGTGATGGAAGGTGGGTTTGGGGCCTCTATGGAGGGTGTGTGTGTATGTGTCTTTGTTGTGTGTTGTGTGTGTGTTTGTGCGTGGGTGTGTGCCTTGAATGTGGTGTGCGTGGTGTGTGGTGTGTGAGTGTGCTTATGTGTTGCGTTGTGCTTGTAAGTGTTGTACGCATATGCGTCTATGTTGTTGTGTGGTTTCTATGTGTGCGTTGCGTGTGCCTCTATGTGTCGGGTGTGCGTGCGTGTGTGCATGTGCATGTGTGTGTGCATTGTCCGTGTGGGTGTGTGTTGGTTTGCTTTTTGCCTAGTGCGTGTTCTTGTCAGTGTACATGCGCGTGGCGCTGTGTGTGGTGTGGTTTTAGGTGTTGTGTGCAGCATGTGCCTCTGTGTGTGTTGTGCATGTGCCTGTACATGTGGTGCAGTGCATGTGGTGTGGTTCGTGTTCGTGTGGGTGTCGTGTGTTTGTGCATGTGAGTTGTCCCTATGTTTGTGTCATGTCGTGTGCGTTCACGCAACACGTGTGTGTGTTTGGGTCTATGTGTTGTTTGCTGTGCGTGCCTGTGTGTTGTGTGTGGCGTTTGCAATGTGCCGTTGTGGTGTGCATTGTGCATGTGCCTCGTGTGTGTATGTGCCTGTGCCGGTGCATGTGCGTATGCACGTGGTGTGAATTGAGTTGTGTGAATGCTTGTGCATGTGATGTGTGATTGTGTGTGCATGTGCATAGTGCGTGTGCGTGTGCGTGCGGTGTGCGTGTGCGTGTGCTTTTAAAGTGGTGTGTGTGCGTGTGCGTCTATGTGTGTGTTTGGGGTCTTTGCATGGTGTGTGCCTGCATGTGGGTGTGCATGTACTTGTGTGTGTAGTGGTGCCTTTGCGTTGGTGTAAGTGGTGTCTGCGCGTGTGCATCTATGTGTGTTTGGTGTGTGCGCGATTGTGCTGTGTGTGTGCATGTGTGTGGTGCATGTACGTGTGTGTGTGCGTGTGTGGTGTTCTTGTATGGGCTTGGACTGGGCATGGGTGTGGTGCTGGTAAGGGGGGGGGGGCATGTTGGTCTAATGTGTGCATTCTAGTGCCTATGTGTCGTATGTGTGTGTGTCTGGTGTGTGTGTGGGTGTCATGTGCATGTCCGGGGCGGGGCTGTAGGTGTGCGTCCATGTGTCGTGTCTTTGTGCTTGTGCATGTGTGTGTGCAGGTAAGTCTCTATGCGCGTGTGCGGTGCTTGAGTGCGCGCGCACGTCGTGGTGTGTGTGTGTGATGTGTGTGTTTGTGTGGCTTTCTTTGTGTGTATGTGTTGTGAGGAGACTGGGCGAGGATAATGTGTTTTTGTGTTGCTGCAATGTCGTGTACTTTGTGCGTGTGCATGGGTGTGGGCACATGGTAAAGTGGTAGCATCCAGGGCGTCTAGTTGTGTGGTGGTGCTTGTTGTGCATATCATGTGCCTCTGGGTGTGTGTGTGTGGTGTGTGTTTGTGTGGGTGGGGGGTGTGTGTGTGGTGTGTGCATTTGTTTTTTGTGTTCGTGTGTGTAGTGCATGTGCAATGTGTGCGTCCATTTCCTTTGCGTTTTTGTTCGTACCCTTGTGCGGTGTGCTGTAATTGTGCATTCGATGCCGCCGTTCTCTTTTTCATTTTTTTTTGTTTTTTGTGTTCTTGTTTGTGGTGTGTGGTGTGTGTGTGTGTGTGTGTGTGTGTGTGGGTGGTGGTGTGTTGTTGTGTTTTTAGCGTTTCATTTGCTGTGCGAGTATATGGGCCTATGTGTGTGCATGTGCATGTGCGCCTTGTTTTTTGTTTTTTTGTTTGTTTGTTTTTGTGGGTGTGTTTGTGTCGGTGTGGTGGGGGTGTGGTGGTTGTGGGTGGGCGTGTTTTTGCTTTTTCCCTTTTTTTTGCCTTGTGCTTGTGCATGTTTCATGTATGTTTGGTCGGTGGTCTTGCATGTATGTGGTGCGTGTGTCCTTTTTGCGCCTGTCCCTTTCTTTGTGGTGTGTTTTTCTGATTGCAGGCATGTGGCGTGTGTGTTTTGCATGTGCTTGAAAGTGTGCCGTGCACTGTGGTGTCGAATGGTGTTGGGTGTGTCTGTGTGTGCGTGTGTGGGGGGGTGTGTGCGTGTGTGTCCTGTGCGTGTGTTGTGCAATGTCCAGGTGTGTGTGTGCGGTGCGTGTGGGGGTGTGTCCCTGCTTGTGTGTGTTTTGGCATGTGCTTGGTTGCTTAAAAGTTTGCGTGCGCATGTGCATCTGTGTGTTCCATATGAAGTGGGCATGTTAATTATCTGTGTGTGCGTGTTTGTATGGTGTGGTCGTGGTGTGTTGTGCATGTGTGTGCAGGTGGGTTTGTGTGTGTCGGCACGCATGTGTGCAATGTGTGTGTGCATGTGCGTGTTGTATGTGTCAGTTGTGTGCCTTGTGAGCGGTGTGTGTGGGAGTGTGGTGGCGTGTGTATGGTGCGTTTGCGTGTTGCGAGTGGGAGGTGGGGGATTGCGTGTGCTATCGAGTGCGCCTCTCTTCTCGCCGTGTGGTGGGGGTGTAATGTGGGGGGGGGGGGGGGGCCTGTGTGTGTGCATATATGCTTGTGCGGGGGCATGTGATTGGAAGTGTTTGCAGTCGTGTGTGCCATCTATGTTTTTGGGGTCCTGTTTTTACGATGTGTGTTTTGCCTCTAATGTATGTGGTGGTGTGGTGTGTCTTGTGTGTTGTGTTTTTGGGTTTTTTTTGGGTGGGTGTGTGGTGGAGTGGGTGTGGGCAGTGAAATGTGTGTGCGTGTTTTTGTGTGTGAGTGGTGGCTATGTGGTGTGCGTGTTGCGTGTAAGGTGTGCCGGTCGCGATGCGGCCGAGGGGGGGGTGGGGGGGCGATGTGGGGCGTGTGCGTGTGCTCTATTGTTGTTCTTGGGTCGGGCGTTGTGTGCATGTGCAAGTGTGGGCATGGCCGTGTGGGTGTGTGTTGGTTGTGGTGGGGCGGGGTGCAGCGTGCTGTGCTTGTAAATTGACATTTCTCGGTGGTTCTGGGTGTGTGCGTGTGTTGTGTGTGCGTAGGCATGGGCCCGCGGTGGGTGTGTGCAGGTGCCTTACCATGTTGCATGTGCATGTGTGTGTTGCTTGTGTCGTGTGGGGGTGCCGTGTGTGGTGTGCATGTGAGTGTCTATGTGGGGGGGTGCGGGGCCGTGGGCGGCACGCACAACGTGTGTGTGTTTTGGGTCTAGGTGTGTGTGTGCGTGTGCGGGCCTGGGGTGTGTGGGTGGAGAGTTTGCATTTGCGTGTGTGTTTCATTTTCAATTTTCCCTCTGTTGGTGGTATGTGCTGTGCGTGTGCATGTGCGTATGCCCTTGGGTGTGAATGAGTGTGTGGAAGGGGACGTGTGCAGGTTATGTGGGATTTGTGTGCATGTGCAATGTGCTTGCGTGTGCGTTCGTGTGTGCGTGGGCGTGTGCTTGTAGTGGGTGGTGGTGCGGTGCTCTATTTTGTGGTTGGGGGACTATGTGCATGTGGTGTGTGCATGCATGTGGTGTTCCTGTACTTGTGTGTGTACGTTTGCCTTTTGCTGTTGGGTTGTAAGTGTGGCCCCTGCGCGTGTGCAATCTATGTGTGGGTGTGTGTGGGCGCGAGTGGCGGGGGGGGGGCAGGGGTGGGTTGTGGTGCATGTACGGGTGTTTGTGCGTGTGTGTGTGCTTGTACGTGTGCTTGTGCTGTGCATGTGGTGTGTCGGTGTAAGTGTGGGGGTTGCATGTGGTCTATGGTGTGCATGAGGTGCCTATGTGTGCGTCCTGCGTTTTCTTTGTGTGTGGTGTGTGTGTGTGTGTGTGTGGGTGGGTGTGTGTTGTGGGTGTGGGGGCAGGGGCAATGGTCAGGTGCATGTACATTTGCTTGTGTGTATGTGTGACGTCCATGTGCGGGGTCGGTGGGGCGTGTGCATTGTGGGTGCATGTGAGGTCTGTGCGGCGGCGTGCAGGTGCTTGTAGAGTCGCACACGTTCTGCGCTAAAAGCGCTGGTGTTGTTTTGTGTGTGTGTGTGTTTGTTTTTTTTGTTTTTTCCTTTGCGAGTCTATGTGTGTTTGATGTGCATGTGCGTGTACTTGGGAGGGGGCAAGGTGTGTGTGCTGGTGTGGCTGCGCATGTGTGTCCTATGTTGTGTGTCTGTTGCTATTTGTGCTTTATACATGTGCGGTCTGTGTGGTGTGGCTGTGCATGTGCGTGTTTGTGTGCATGTACTGTTGCGTTTGTGGGGAGGTGCATGTGCATGGGGTGCGCCATGTCATGTGAGTGTTTCTACACATGTGCGTGTGCTTGTAATTGTGCGTGCGCGTGCGCGTGTGCAGGTGTTGTTTTTGTGTGGTTTTGTTTTTTTGTGGGGGGGGGGGGTGTGGGGGTGTGAATGTGGGTGTTGGGTGGTGGGTGTGTGTTTTTGCGTAGGCAATGTGGCATTGGCATGGGCCTGTGCATGTCATGTATGTGTGCCGTGTGATTTGCATTTATGTGGGTTCGTGTGCAGGGTGCATGTGCCTTTCTTTTTTGTGTGTTTATATGCTGCATGTGCTTTGTGTGTGTGCAGGTGCTTGAAAGTGGGGCGTGCCGTGTGGTCTTGTGGGTGGGGGGGGTGTCGGGTGTTGCGTGTGCGTGTGACTCTGTTTTTTGTTGCGTCATGTGTGCCTGTGCCCCGTGTGGCTGTCATGTCCCATGGTGGGTCTGGGTGTGCGTGTTGGTGGGGGGAGGATTGGGGTTGGGGTTGCGTCTGCGGTACGCGTGTGCATTGTGTTTCATATGCGTGTGCATTGAACGTCGGTGTGTGCGTGGTTTGTTTGTCATGTGTGTGCATGGTGTTGTTGTGGGTGTGTGGCACACACATGTGTGCATGTGGTGGGGTGCGTGTGCGGGGGTATTTGTGTGTTCATGTGAGTGTCTTTTCGCCTTTGGCGTGTGCTGTAAGTGCGCGTGCGGTGAGTGCGGGTGTGTGTGGTGTGTGGTGTGGGGTGTGTGGTGGGGGGGGGGTGGGTGGGGTGTGTGTGTGTGCGGTTTGTGTTTTTTGGTGTGTGTGGGGGTGGGTGTGTGTGTGTGTGGTGTGTGTTGGGGTGTTTGTGTGTGCCTTGGTGCGTGTGCATTGTAATTGTTCTGCGTGGCATGTGCGTCTATGGTGTGGTGTGTGGTGCTCATGTGCATCGGGAAGGGGCCTGTGTGTGGGTGTGTTGCATGTCCTTGTTTGTGTTCAGTGTAACCTGTGGCGTGTGTGTATGTGCATGTGCATGTGTGCGTCCCATGGGCAGGTGGCTATGCGTGTGGCATGTGGTGTGTGCATTTGAGTGTCTTTCCCGGGTGCATGGGCTGGTATTGTGCGTGCGCGTGCGCGTGTGCAGGTGTGTTGTGTTGGTGTGCTTCTCTCTGTGTGTGTGTGTGAGCATTTGCATGCTGCGTTGTTCGTATATGTGATTATGTGTTTGCATGTGCATGTGATCCTGTGTGTTTGTGTGTGTGTGTGTGTGTGTGTGTGTGCATGTGGGTGTGTGGGTGTTGGTGGTGGCATGTGCGTGTTCCTGTGCATTTTCCTGTTCATTTGCTGTAACGTGTGCTTTGTTTGTGTGTGTTTGGTGTGTGTGTGTGTGTGTGTGTGGGGGGTGGTTGTGTCGGTGGGTGTGTGTGTGTGGTGTGGGTGTGTGTTTTTTCGATTGTGCATGTGCGTGGGCTGTGCGGTTTGTGGCTTGGTGTATGTGCATGTATGTGTGCGTGTGCATGTGCCGTCCCCTTTTCGTTTTTGTGTTCAATATGTGCTGTGCGTGTGTGGTTGCATGGGCTGGACGTTTGCGTGCAATGATGTGTCTCTGTGTTGTGTTTGTTGTCTTGTGTGTGCTGTGCTTATGACTCGTGTATGTCGTGTGTGTGGGTGGTCGGGCGTGGGGCCGGGCGTGTGTGTGTGCATGTCCATGTGTTTTTGTGCTGTTGCGTGTGGGTGTGGTGTCTGCTGTGTGTGGTGCATGTGCGTGGTGCTTAAAGGGGGCGGCGCATGTGCATCTGTGTGTTCATCGTCATGTGCATGTGAAATCTGTGTGTGCATGTGTGTAGGTGTGTTCGTGGGGGGGGGCAAGGTGGGGTGCAGGTGTGGTTGTGTGTGTCGCCGCACTTGTGTTCATGTGTGTGTGCATTTGCGTGGGTATGTGTCAGTGTGTGCCTTGTGTGAGCTGTTGTGTGTGAGGTTGTGCGTGTGTATGGGCGGGGGCGTGGGCGAGTGGAGTGCTGTGCTGTGCGTGTGGGCCTATCGCGTGTTCGCGCACGTGCGTGTCGGGGTGTGTGGTGTGGGTGTAGTGTGTGTGTGGGCGGGTTTTGGGGGAAAGAGGCGTGTGCGGTGTGCACGTGCTTGTAAGTTTTCATTCGTTTGTGCATCTATGTGTGTGTGTGGGTCGGTGTGTACATTTGTGTTTGGCCTCGTATGGAGGGGTGGGTGGGGTGGCGGTGTGTGTGTGTTTGTGTCTGTTTTTGTGTGTGTGTGGTGTTTTTTTGCGTGCGTGTGGGCATGTGAATGTGTGTGCTGTGTGTGGGGGGAGTGCGTATGTGTGTGCGGGGGGCTTGTAATTTTTTCCGTACTCATATGCGTCTATGTTTTGTGTGGGGTCGATGTGTGGCGTGTGTGCGTGTGCCTCTATGTGGGGGAGGGTGTGCCGTGCGTGTGTCCTGTGCAGGTGTTTGTGCATTCCGTGTGGGGGTGTGTTGGTTTTGCGGGTGCGGGTGGCCGTGGTTGCGTGGAAGGTGTACATGCGCATGTGCTTCGTTGTGTGCGTGTGGTTTCGTGTGTGCGTAATGCATGTGCCGGTAGGTGTTGTGTGTGTGTGCATGTGCCTTGTGTCATGTTGTTGCATGTGCATGTGTGTGTGCGTGTGCGTGTGGGTGTGCGTGGTGTGTGCATGTGGAGTGTCTATGTTTGTGTGCATGTGCGTGTGCGTGCACGCACACGTGTGGTTGTTTGGTCTAGGGTGTGTGTGAGTGGGCGTGCCTGTGTGTGTGTGGGTGGTGAGCGTTTTCAATTTGGCCCGTTGTGTGTTCATTTTGATGGCCGCTGGTTGTGTATGTGCTGTGGCGGGGGCAGCGTGAGTATGCACGTGGGGTGAATGATGATTGTTGTGTGATTCGTGGTCATGTGTATGTGGTGATTGTGTGTGCTGTGGCATGTGCGTGTGCGTGCGTTCGTGTTGCGTGTGCGTGGTGCTGTAATGTGTGTGTGGGGCGTTTCGTCTATGTGTGTGGTTTGGGTCTAGTCAGGTGTGGGTGCAGGCATGTGGTGTTCCTGTACTTGTGTGTGTACTGTGCCTTTGCGTGTGGTTGTAGTGTGGCGGCGGGTGTGCATCTATGTTGT
This sequence comes from Taxus chinensis, assembly GCA_019776745.2. NCBI lineage: Eukaryota > Viridiplantae > Streptophyta > Pinopsida > Cupressales > Taxaceae > Taxus > Taxus chinensis. The sequence goes on along the minus strand of CM034149.1, from coordinate 489,130,805 downwards.
GTTGCTGGGTGTGCGCGATGTGCGTTGTGTGTGCATGTTTGTTTGGCATGTACTTGTGTGGGTGCGTGTGTGTGTGCTGGTAAGTGTGCTTGGTGTGTGCATGGGCGTGTGCTTGTAAGTGTGTGGGTTTTGCCTGTGTGTCGATGTGTGCATGAGCCTTGCGAGGTGTGCGTATGCGTGGGGGGCCTGTGTGGGTGTGGTGTGTCGGTTGTGTGTGTGGTGTTGTGTTTGTGTGTTGTGCATATGTGCATGTTTCATTTGCATGTACATGTGCGTGTGTGTATGTGTGCTTCCCATGTGCGTGTCGGTGTGCGTGTGAATGTGTGTGGGCTGTGATGTCTGTCGCGGGGCATGTGCCTTGTAAGGGCGCACACTTCGCGCGCGCTTGTGTGTGTGTGTGGTGGGTGTTGTGTGTGTGTGTGCCTGTGCGAGGATATGTGGGGTTGTGAGTGTGCATGTGTGTGTAATGTTCGGTGCATGTGTTTGTTCTTGTAAGTGTTGCGGCTCATGTGGTGTCTATGTGTGTGTCGGGTGCGAAGGGGGGCTTATCCACTGTGCCGTCTTTTGTGTGTTGTCTGTGCAGGCGTGTTTGTGGGCATGTACATGTGCGTGTGTGGTAATGTGCATGGCAGGGGGCGTCCAGTGCATGTAGTGTTTTCTACACATGTTCGTGTTCTTTTTAATTTGTGCTTGGCGCGGAGCGCGTAGTGATGTGTGTGTCTTTTTTGTGTTTCTTTTTTTTTTTTTTTTTGTGTGTGTGTGTGTGTGTGAATGTGGGTGTGTGGGGTGGGTGTGTGATTGTCTGCTGTGCATTGCGGGGCATGTGCCTGTGCATGTGCCTTTATGTGTGCTTGTGTATGTGCATTTATGTTGGCGGGTGCATGTGCATGTTGCCTGCGCGTGGTGTATGTTCATATTCGCATGTCTTGGGGGGGGGGCATGTGCGTGAAGAAGTGTGCGTGCACGTGTGGTTCTCTGTGTTGTTGTGGTGTGTGTGTCTGTGTGTGCGTGGTGCGTGGATGGGGTTTTGCATGTGTGGTGCGTGCATGGGGGGCCTGTGCGGGTGCGTGTGGCATGTCCATGTGTTTGTCTTTGTGTGGCGGGTAGGGTTGTGTGTCTTCTGGTGTGGGGAGCTGCGATCGCATGGCGTTTTTGTTTTCATATTCGGTGTGCCCATGTGAACGTCTGTTGGTGCGTGGTTGTTTCATGTGTGTGCATGTGGTTGTGGGGGGTGTGGGGTGGGCCACAACCTGTGTCATGGGTGTGTGCGTGTGGTGTGTATGTTTGTGTGGCCTGTGGATGTCCTTTGTGCGCCTGTGCGTGTGCTTGTAAGTGCGCGTGCGTGTGAGTGTGGGTGTGTGTGGGTGTGTGTGGTGTGTGTGTGGGTGGTGGGTGTGTGGTGTGTGTGTGTGTGGGTGCGCGCTCGCGCGCGGGTGTTTGTGTGTGTGTTTTGTGTTTTTGTTTTTGTGTGTGTGTGGGTGTTTTTGTGTGGTGTGTGTGTGTTTGTGTGCATTTGCGTGTGCTTTTATGTGCAATGCGCCTGTTGGCGTCTATTTTTGTATTTTTTTCTATGTGTGCATAGGCATGGTTTCCTGTGCGTGTGTGTGTGTGGTGCATCGTCCGGGTTTGTGTGCATTACCATGTGCGTTTTTGTCTTGTTCCTTTTCCTTTTTTCTTCCCTGTTCATGTGGCTGTGCGTGTGCATTTGTGTGTCATGTGAGTGTCGTCTCTGCCCGGGTGCATGTGCTTGTAATTTGTGCGTGCGCGTGTGCTTGTGCATGTGTGTGTGTTTGTGTGCTTCTCTCTGTGTGTGTGTGTGAGCGTGTGCATGTGGTTGTGCGAGTAATCCTGTTATTATGTGTTTTGCAGGTGCAAGTGGGGTCCTGTGTGGTGTGTGTGGTGTGGGTGGTGTGTGTGTGTGGGTGTGTGTGGGGGGGGTGGGCATGTGGGTGTGTGGGGTTGTTGGGTTCATTGCTTGTGCATGTGCAGGTGCTGTGCTGTGCATGTACGTGGCTTGTGATTTGCATTTACGTGTGCTTTTCATTTCATGTCCCCGGTGACTGTTGCTGGGTGTGTTCATGGTGCTCATTGCGTGGGGGGGGAAGGTGCGTGAAGTGTGTTGTGCGCAGTTTGTGTCCCTATGTGTTTGGTGTGGCCTGTGTGTGCGTGTGCATGTGCCATCTGTGTGGCGTGGGTGGTGTGTGTCGGGCGTGTGTGCCTGGCGTGTGCATTGTTTGCATGTGCATTGCGTGGGTGTGTGCTGGTCCAGGTGGTGTGTGCGTGTGCGGGGTGGGTGGGTGTGTGCTGTGTGTGTTTTTCTTTTGCGGTCCTAAAAGTTGTCGGCGCGTGGTGCATCTTCTGGTGTTTGGTCCGGTGGGTCGCTGTTTGCCTTTTGCCTTTTGTTTGTTCTTGTGTGGTTTTTTTTGTGTGGGCGCGGTGTGCGGGTGCGTGTGCGTGTGTCCTTTGTGGGTGGCTTGTGTGTGTGTGCTGTGCCGTTTTCATGTGCAATTCCTGTGTATGTGTGTGTGCATGTCATGTGTATGCGCGTGTATGTGGGGGGTGTGGGTGTGCTGGTCGTGTGTCGTGTGTGTGTTTGCTTGTAAGTGCCCCTGCGCGTGTGCTGTTGGGTCGAGGGGGTGTGTGTGGCCTTTTGTGTGGTGTGTGTTGCTTGTGCCTGTGCATGTGCCGTGGCAGGTGCATGTGCAACGATGTGTGCTTGCATGGTGGTGCATGGGCCGCTGTGTTGTGGTGGTGGTTCATGTTTCCTGTGCGTGCTCAATGTGCCGGTGTAGGTGCCCGCTGTGTGGTGTGCGTGTTGACTGTTCTTGCTTTTCATGTGTCATGTGCGCATGGGTGTGAATGAGTGTGTGTGATGCGTGTGTGTGCAGACGCGTGCTTGGTGATGGATGGGTCGTTCCATGTTTACGTGTGCATGTGCCTATTCTTTTTTTTTCATGTGCAATTGCGTGTGCGTTGTGCGTGTGCATGAATTATGTGTGTGCCAAGGGTACGGGTGCTGGTAAATGCATGTGTGTGTGGTCCTCTTGTGTATGGGTATGTGTTGTTTGCTCTGCTGTGCGTGTGTGGGAGAGTGGGCATGGGGTGGTGCATGTGCGTGTTGCTAGGTTTGTGTTGTTGTGTAGGTGTGAGCGTGAAATGTGATGTGTGTGCGTGTGCGAGTAAGTTTGCGGGGTGTGCGTGGGCGAGTAATTTGCGTGCTTGTGCGTGGTGCTGGTGTGTGTTGCGGTGTGTGAGTAAGTGGGCGTGGCGTGGTGAGCTATCCAGTGGTAAGACTAAGCGTGTGGGTCTATGCTTGTCGTGGGTTTGTGCCTCTATGTTTGTGGTGTGTGTGGGTGGGGGGGGGTGTGTGTGGGTGTGTGTGTGTTGGTTGGGGGGGGGGGGTGGGTGTGTGTGTGTGTGGTGTGTGTGTGTGTTGTTGGTTTGTGGGAGTGTGGGTGGTGGGTGTGTGTGCGGTGCGTGGGTGCATCTGCAGGTGTGTGCGTGTGCGGGTGGGTGTGCTGTACATGTGCCGTGGGGGTGTGTGAGGGGGCGGGTGGGTATGTACGTGTGCATGTTGCTTGTAGTTGTGCCGTGCAGTGTGCGTGTGGAGTGCGTTGGGTCTAGGGGGGGGGGGGGGTGTGGGTGTGTGTGTGCCTCTATGCGTGCGTGCGTTCGTGTGTGGTGTGCATTGGCAATAGTGCCTCTTTGTGTCAGGGTGTGCATGTCCTGTGTCTTTTCCTCTTTGTGTGTGTGCATGTGCATGTGTGCGTGGGGCGCTTGTTTTTTGACCTTATTTTGTTTTTGTGTGTGTGTGTGTGTGTGGTTGTGCTTTTTTTGTGGTGTTTGTGGTGGTGTGGTGTACGACATGAGGACGCGTGGTTTGTGATGAGTGTTGCTATTGTGGGTGCGGGCATGTGCGTGTGCGCGTGCATGTGCATTTGCAGGTGAATGTTGCCTGTGCCGCAGCACATTAGTTTGTGTGCATGCGCCTGTGTGTGGAAGGTGCGGGGGGTGTGCGTGGGGATTGTGTCTTGTAAGGCCGTGTCGTGTGGTGGTTTCGTTTTCCTGTGTGCGGGGGCGTGTGCGTGGGAGTTCTGGGTGCAGGGGTGTGGGTGCGAGCCAATGTGCGTGTGTATGTGTGTAGTTAGCGTGTGCGGTGTAGGTGTGAGCATGGGCATGTGTGTGTGCTGTGATGCGGGGGAAGGGGGCGGGTAGGGGGGGAGGGGGCAAATGGCGTTTCTTTTTGCTTGTTGTATGGTGGCAGTGTGTAGGTGCATTTGTGGTGTGCCTGTGCATTGTGTGTGCATGTGCATGTGCGTTTGCATGTGTGTGTGCGTGTGCCGTGTACGGGGGTGCGTCTGTGTGTGCATTGCGTGCAGGTGAGGGGCGTGTGCATGTGTGTGTTTTGTGTGTGTGTTTTGTGTGGGTATGTTGCATCTGTGGTGCGTGTGCGTGTGTGTGTCATGTTGTGTGTGGTGGGGGAGGAGTGTCTGTGGGTGTGTGTTTGTGTGTGATGTGTGTGTGCGTGTGCATGTGTCCTGTGCGTGCATGTGGTGTGTGTATGTGTGGGGGGGGGGGGGTTTCCCTGCCGATAGTTTTGTGTGTTTCTGTTGTTTTGTGTGGTGTAGAGGGTGTGTGCTTAGGCAGGGACTTGCAGCGCATGTGTGCGTGTGCATAGGGGGGTGCGTGGGAATGTGCCTATTCTTTTGCATTTGTTTGTGGCCTGTGCATGTGTGTGGTACATGTGCGTGTGCATTTGGGTGTGCATGTGGCATGGTGCGTGTGCGTGTGCTTGTGCGTGTTCATGTGCGTGTGTGTGTGCATGTGTGTGTGCGTGTGTGTGCATGTGCGTGTA
>CM034149.1:489103450-489108450 GCA_019776745.2 Taxus chinensis | reverse complement strand
TTCAAAATTCATCTTAACCCAAGTATGAACTAATTGCACATTTCAACGTAAAAGTTGCATTCAGGTAAAGAATAGATGTTATTTCCTTTTAAATTCATCCATTAACATTTGAATAATTCCAAGTCAAGGAATAATGTTATATTCTCAAACTTATTCAACAATATCAAACTGATACAGTTATTGAAAATATCACACTTTTACTTGTATTCATCCATCAGAATTTACAATCTATACATTTGCCAGTCCAAACGACTGGACTTTGTTTATATCAAACAACATTACAACTCATAAAGATAGAAGAATGTAACTTCTTCCTTTCTCATTTCCTCGTGGAGGAGTAATAGCTATCAATACAATCCATCTTCAGTTAATCAAAGAAGTATCGGAAAACAACCATGTCTTCATTTATACTCAAGTTTCATCTGCAAAATTACTTGCACGGGTCAGTTCATTGAACTGAGCATATTAAGCACTTGTCTTTAAAATGAGGTGCTTTTAATTAACTGTCTCAATAAAAGAACCCTGCTTTTATGAAACGTTAATATGAACATCATTCAAGAATTAAATACCAAAAAGGATGAACAACATATCAACTCAATCATCCAATAACCCTCTTAATCAGACAAAGGATTAATGCCCTCTTTCCCAAATAATTATTACAAGAAGTAATTTCCTTCAACAGTTCCAGATTACAAACATCTGTAAGAACTAAAAATACAACTATGCAACTATTGTTCTAGCATAAATGCTATCAATTCCATTCTCTTACAATAGTTGTGAATTCAAAAGATAGATCTTAACTAAAATCTAAACCGAATTATTGTCCCTTCCTTCATACAACTCATCTGATTTCAAGCAATCAAACGCTGAAGAGAACAAGCAAACAACAATTAAATACCAATGCTTAACCCAAGCAGTACGAAATTCGTTCCATAACAATTATAGATTTGCAACTGTATGAGAGAAAAATGATCATTAATTCAAATTATCCATTCACACTCTCTTTCTTTTCCTCATAGCTGTACTAGAAGTTTTAATCCAAACGTGATATCAATCAATGATAACAGTCCAAAGAGAAATAAACAAAATCAATAATCGAATATAAGGGAGCAAGATCATATCACCTCTTCTACTGTCTATCCAAATACCTCTTATTTAGAGCAGACATACTCCAATAGTATAATTCATTCAGAGTAGTATATTCAGTAATTGAAAACTACTATTACCTTTCCAAAAAGTTGACCAGAGTTCATTGCAACTGGTCTATAAACATTAGTACCAAAAGAACCAACAGGCAGAATACCATATCAAATTAGTACAGCAAAGTAAGATGCTACAATAACCTTACTGTCCCAGGGAACCCGTGTTTTAAGCAAATAAAAAAAAAACATCAAGGAATTATAACTCGCATAATAGTCTATTAATATCACCACAGCTTTGTTTTTCCCAAACGTTTCCACACACTGAACTCAGAAATACAATATTCGCATAACAATGCCTTTATCAATGCAAACCCGCATAGGGTAATAGATGCGCAAGCAAGGTACAGTCAAAACAATCTCAACAACAGCCAAATCTCATTTGTTTCATTCATTTGCACAGAAACACTAAGCCATGTTCGTTTTTTATGATGACAGTTCAGACTAGAAGATCAAACCGCATCCAAAATGCACAATAAAATCCTCTTTCCCATTACCTTCAGATTTCGAAGCAGCAAAGAGAAAACATAATTCATTAATGATTTCAATAAGAAGAACAATCATTTTCTTCAAACACCCGAGAATACCCAAGTCGTGTTCATTCTTTTAAGGACAGTTCAACCAGACATACAAATCATCTCATCTTTTCATTTTCACAAGAATGCTCAGAACTCAGAAGTGATATTCATTTAGCTAATGTATTTATTAGCACAACCCAAAATGGTAATAAAGCGAATACCCAACACTGCCAAAACGAACCACACAACAAGGACAGTGTATTCAACTTAATCATTATGCAAAGAATGCTCAAGCCGTGTACAGCAAAAGAAAATGACTCAACTCGAAATCATCTCAACATAACAGCCAAATCAAATAACCAAAACCCCCATCATAAGAGCAGGGTTGTTTTAATGAGACTATTAAGCAAAAGCAAGCGGTTTAAGGAGAAGGGCTTAACATGCCTGTTAATTTTTCTTGTGGCTCGAAGAAAACCGCGCCCACTGGAGTTGTTTCTCTCCACGACGTCCTTGGCCAGGCTTTCCAACCAGTCACTAACTTCCACAGGCTCAAGAATAGCCTTTGTTTTTCCAAAGAACAGAGATAATAATCAAAACACAGCTGGTTCGACAGAACCATGGAGAAACAAAATGCAGAGCAACTAAAATCCAAATGCACACAGCAACAACAATTTTCCTTTTTCCTCTATCCTCTTTCCAAGGCGAGCTGGTCGCTAAGACCAAGATAATTAATGCATTGAATGCACTGCCTTTCCTCATTCCTCACACCACCGCTGACTCGGGTTGGTGAGTTTCCAAATTTCAAATTTGCATATAAATTCCATTTAGTTTCTAAGCTAGTTGGATGCCTCCAACTTTTCTTTGTTCCCACCAAACTTGGCGCTGTACATGTAAGGGCTTCATTTACTGTCCCATTAAATTTCTTACCTTCCCCCCTTATCCTTTCCATCCACATGGGTCTATGCGTCCCCTTCCTTAGGTTAGGATTAGTCTAGGATTTTAATAGTCCATATCTAGGTCATTCGCCTAGTTCATAGGTTAATGGAATTTATATCTATTTTCTCCCTTATGAAATCTAAAATCCATATAGGATAGTAGTTAGGGTATAAGATAAAACTTAGGGGTAGGTTAGGGTTTAATCCCCTAATATTTAATTAACTAGTTTCCATATCAAGTCTTTCCGCCTGACAGTCATATTCAACATTAAGCAGGACATTTCGTCCTAAGTTCCACATACCTGTGCCACTTGCATCCAGGCCCTTATCGTCTTACGCTGTCTAGCGTTACAATGGTGTGTGGTTTGAGAATCGAACCTTTTTCATTGGCATCTACGTACCAGATATTCATACCTGAAATCAGGTGCTGCAACATTTATATCAACCTTCAGTCTGGTTTAAAAGTAAATCGACAAAGCGATCATAAGAAGGCCACAACATACCTTGGATCAATGGAATTGATTCAAGGCATGCTGTCAATCAGTGAATAGAGTTCATCAAGCATACGACAAGTCTGTTGTCTCATTAGCAATCACACAAGCAATAATAACTTCTGTCCCAAGTATCAAGTTACAGCAAACAAGGGTCCAGATCAGCAACACATTCCTCTAAGATCAAAAGATGTGTCTTAACATATTTATCTTCATTTCTGCACTTACAACATCATGAAAGGTAATTACCATGATAACTTACAAAAATCAAGGCGTTATAGTGTGCGTGCACGTTTGCATTTGCGTGTGCGTGTGTGTGTGTGTGGGCATGTGCGTGTGTGTTTGCATTTACGTGGGTGTGTGTGTGTGTGTTCGTTGGCGTTTGCGTGTGCGTGTGCGTGCGCATGTGCATTCACATGTGTTGTGCGTGTGTGTGTGTGTCTACATCTATGTGTGTGTTTGTGTGTATGTGTGCATGTGTGTGCGTGTGCGTGTGTGTGCTGTGTGCTTGTGCGTATGTGTGTGTGTGCATGTGTGCCTGTGTGTGTGTGTGCGTGTGCTTGTGCTTGTGTGTGTGCGTGTGCACGTGTGCGTGAGCTTGTGTGTGTGTGCTTGCCCGTGTGCGTGTGCGTGTGTGTGTGTGTGTGTGTGTGCGCATGTGCGTGTGTATGTGCGTGTGCATGTGCATGTGCGTGTGCATGTGCATGTGGGTGTGCGTGTGCGTGTGTGTGTGTCCTTGCGCGTGTGCATGTGAGTGTGCGTGTGTGCGTGTCGTGTGCATGTTCATGTGCGTGTGTTTGTGCATGTGTGTGTGCGTGTGTTTGTGCATGTGTGTGTGCGTGTGTTTGTGCATGTGTGTGTGCGTGTGTGTGTAATTGTCTGTGCATGTTCGTGTGCATGTGTTTGTGCATGTGTGTGTGCGTGTGTTTTACCTGCATGTGTGTGTCTACGTGCATGTCTGCATGTGTGTCTACGTGTGTGTGTGCATGTGCGTGTGCGTGTGCGTGTGCATGTCCGAGTGTGTGTGTGTGTGCATTTGAGTGTCATGTGTGTGTGCGTGTGTGCGTGTGTGTGTGCATGTGAGTGTGTGTGTGTGTGTGTGTGTGCGTGTGCGTGTGCGTGTGCAGGTGCATGTTGGTGTGTGTGTGGGTGTGTGTGTGCATGAGTGTGTGTGGGTGCATGTGCGTGTGCGTGTGCGTGTGCATGTGCGTGTGAGTGTGCATGTGCATGTGCATTTATGTGTGCATGTGCGTACAGTGTGCGTGTTCGTGTGCATGTGCATATGCGTGTGCGTGTTCATATGCATGTGTGTCAGTGTGTCCAAGTGCGTGTGAATTTGCGTGTGCATGTGAGAGTGTGCGTGTGCTTGCGAGTGTGTGTGTCAGTGCACTTTCGTGTGTGTATGCGTATGCGTGTGTGTGTGCGTGTATATGTGCACATGCGTGTGTATGTGCATGTGTGTGTGAGTGTCCAGGTGCGTGTGTGTTTGTGTACATGTGCGTGTGCGTGTGGCTGCGCGTGTGCGTGTGAGTGTGTGTGTGTGTGTGTCCATGTGCATGTGCATGTGCATGTGCATGTGCGTGTGAGTGTGCGTGTGCGTGTGCATGTGCGTGTGCATGTTCGTGTGCGTGTGTGTGTGCATGTCCATGTGTGTGTGTGTGTTTGTGTGTGTGTTTGTGTGCATGTGCGTGTTTGTGTATGCGCATGTCTGTGATTGTGCGTGTGTGACTACATGTGGGTGTGCGTGTGTGACTGCATGCGCATATGCGTGCGCATGTTTGTGTGGGTGTCGGTGTGCGTGTGTGTGTACGTGAGCATTCGCGTGTGAGTGTGCATGAGTGTGTGCGGAAACGTGTG
>CM034149.1:489093450-489100950 GCA_019776745.2 Taxus chinensis | reverse complement strand
ATCTTCAAACAATCATATCTTTTGATCCAGAGCTCAGATTTTCATGTTCTTTATATCATTGGAAAGCTATTAAAATTATCTACATGATTCCATTGTCAACTTCTAATTTTGGTTTAGTTTGGAGAGATAAAATTTAAAAATGGTCCGGGTACGTGTCTATGGCCAGAAATGACATTTCAACAACCAAATTTAATATAGAATGGGTTGCATTCTTCTCCAATATGGTCAAAAATGATAGGGTATGGGTTTGTAAGGTCCTCCATGTTGTTTTAATGCATTTTCCATCAATGAGGAATGGGCTTCCACTTTTTTTACATTTTCTCTCTCCTAGGCTCGACCCATGTACTGTAAAAGCCAGATTTGGCTCATTTCTTCAGGGTTAAACACTTTTTGGCAGAGAAAACTTCTTCTTTCACCTCCAGCAAGTGATATTTGTAAGAATAAGAACTTTTTCAAGTATTGTAGTAGGTTTATACCTCTTTGAGGGTGGAATGCAAGATATTTTTACATGGAATTGACAGTGCAAACTCTGTGAATGCTTTCAGTCCTCTGTTTGTATTGTTTTACTTCATTTTAAGACCTCTAATTACATCTATCAGCTTGTGTATATTTTCCCTTGTTGCATTTCATGAATTTGTGTCTATTTACATGGCAAAAAATGTTTCACCACTCCTTTTGGTGCATCACCATCTTTAGTTTAGTTTCATTTTTGCATTTTTATCCGTCTCCTTGTAATTTAGAGTAGGATTAGGATATGAACCTCTGTAGTTGTGCAAAATATAGATCTAAATCATAGGAATTTGAGGAACCAGCCTCTAATCTAGAGATTCCTCTCTCATTTTCACAAGTCCCACACTTGGAGAGAGTTTTCCATGTTGTGCAATCACACTGTATGCCTAAAACATCAATTCAGAACCTTGATTTGTATCCAGGGGTGATGCTGATTTGCAACAACAGTTTTGGCACACCCGGTGGGACCTTAGAGGTTTCATTTTTATTGTAGCAAAGTTGATGTGCATCTGTTGCAATTTTCTTGCTTGAAAAGAGCTATAATTTACATATCTGGTGACTCCAAGGGGAAGAATCAACTGGTTTCAGCAGTGCAAGCCTGAAAACTCATGAGAAGAATCACTAAAAGGTCAAGAGCTGGAGAAGAAGAGGTGTTGTTTGAATATCTGCAGTTATCTCCAAGAGTAAGGCAAAGTGGGAGGAGAATCCAAGGGTCTCCATCTCCACCAAACAGAACTCTCTCAACTCCTCCACCTGGTAGGCCTTTCATTCAATCAACAAGGGTTCTAAGACCAATTAGAATGGCACAAAACAACCCCTATGTCAACTTCATAGGCAGCAGCCCACTTGCCCTCAATGCACAACATCCAATTCCTATTGCAGCCTTCAAGAACATTCCATACTTCACTAGAGAAAATCAAACTACTCCAGGTGATCATGTTAAGGATATTGCTAACCTTTGTGCAATTCATGAAATCAATGAGATGCAAGTGGCTGTCAAGTTGAAGAATCTGAGCTAGGGGTCTATTGTATACATGAAGAAAATCATCCTATTCCTAACATCACCAAGCCAAACCACAAGGATGACAATGAGGTATGGCAGCTGTTTTTTGATGGATCAAGAAGTAGACAAGGTGCAGGAGGTGGAGCCATGCTTGTTTCACCTCAAGGAGTAAGGTACTATTCAGCTTTTAGATTTCAGTTTGCATGCTCCAATAACACTGTTGAATATGAAGCCTTAGTGCAAGGGATGCATTGGGCAATCAAGAAGAAAATAAAGAACTTGCAAGTCTTTGGTGACAGTGAATTGATTGTAAATCAGGTCAAGGGACAACATGCTGCCAAGAATGATCTACTTAGGTGCTACAAGAACAGGGTGTGGGACCTCATGGAAGATTTTGAGGGTTTTGGCATCAAATCCATTCCTAGGAAAGAGAATCAAGCTGCTGACAGGCTTGCAGCAGTAGGGGAAGCCTTTGACATTGTGGAAAGCATTCAACAAGACAAGGTACAGCCAAACATCCACGTGATTGTGAGGCCTTCAGTGCCAGATAACAATGTCAGTTGGCAAGTGTTTGAGAATGACCAGCAAATCATCCATTTCTTGCAAGAAGAAGCCGAGTTCTCAGCTAAGAATCAAGAAAAATTGGAACAACAGTATGGTGACCAAGTGGTACAGCTGAGAACTAACAAGCTGCCCAAGGGACTTATCACTTTGGAGTCCATTTTTAATCCCAATGATCAGTTTAGAAAGGAGAAAGCAAACATTCAGGTCAAGAGAGAGGATTTAGTATCCATCTTGGTAGAAGAGAACAAACCATTGCAAATTGGAAAGATGACAACTGATCAAGAAAGGTATGAGTTCGTACAGTTGTGTCAAGAGTTCCCTGATGTGTTTGCATGGAGCTATGAAGATTTGAAAGGTTTCAATCCCAACTTAGCTCAGCATACCATTGAATTGGATCCAAATACTAAGCCTGTTAGGCAGAAACAAAGACCAGTCAATCCACACATGGAGCCTCTCATGAGGAAAGAATTGGACAAGCTGATTGAGTCAAGAATCATATTCCCAATCAAGCATTCTAGTTGGGTTGCCAACTTGGTTCCAGTCAGAAAGAAGAGTGGAGAGATCAGATTGTGTGTTGATTTCAGAGACTTAAATAGAGCATCTCTCAAGGACCATTACCCACTCCCTTCCATGGAGCAAATCTTGCAAGTTGTGGCTGGCTCCGAGAGGTTTTCACTACTTGATGGCTACTCCGGCTACAATCAGATTATGGTGAAGGAAGAAGACCAGTTCAAGACAACCTTCACAACCAAATGGGGGACTTTTGCATACAGGAAGATGCCATTTGGGCTGTCCAACGCTGGTGCTACCTTCCAAAGAGCAATGGACATGGCGTTCAAAGGTTTGATTAACAACGTGGTGCTGATTTACCTTGATGATATCACTATTTTTTCCAAAAATGCAGCAGACCACCTCTCTCATTTGAGACAAGTTTTCAAGAGGTGTAGGAAATTTGGAGTGTCTTTGAATCCTAAGAAGTGTATCTTTCTTGCACATGAAGGAAAGCTCCTTGGCCATATTGTCTCCAAAGAAGGATTAGCAATTGATCCAGAGAGAGTCGAAGCCATAAGAGCACTACCATTGCCAAGCCACAAGAAAGCCCTTCAGAGTTTCTTGGGGAGGATAAACTTTGTTCGGAGGTTTGTCCCAGATTTTGCAGCCCTTGTCAAGCCCATCACCAAAATGTTAAAGAAGAGCATGGCTTTCAAGTGGACAGCAGAAGGCAAGGAGAGTTTTGAAGCAATCAAAGAAGCCATTTCTCAAGCACCAACTCTCATCAACCCGGACTTCTCCAAGGATTTCATCCTCTATGCATTTGGAGGTAATGACACTATTTCTGCCATTTTGGTACAGCAGAACAAGGATAATGATGAGCAGCCAATTGCCTTCTTCAGCCAGAGCCTAGATGACTATGAGGTGAAGTACTCTTTTATTGAGAAGCATGTGCTGGCAGTAATCAGAAGCTTGAAGAAATTCAAGCATTTAGTCTCAAACAACAAGGTCCAGTTGCTGGTCTCACATGCTGGGGTTAAGGACTTCCTCCTCAACAAAGATTTGAATGAGAAAAGGGCAGGTTGGATCACCCGTGTCATGGAGTATGACATTGAGATCAAAATCACCAAGCTGGTAAGAGGAAAAGGATTGTGTGAGCAGCTAGTTTTGGGGAAGCAAAAAGAAGCATGCAATGAAGGAGAGGTTGTTTTGACAGTTCAAGACAGCCATGAGCCATGTGGCACTCAAGAAGAAAACAATGCTGCCCCCACTCCTTGCTGGACCCAAGCTATAATGCACTTCCTAAGCACAGGCCTATGCCCTCTAGAGATGAACAAGACCCAAAGAAGACACTTCAGATTGCAGGCTATCCCATATGCCATTGTTGATGGAGTTTTGTTCAAGAAAGATGTGAATGGAGTGCTGCTGAGATGCATTAGCACAAATCAGATTCATAGGGTGTTGGAAGAGTTCCATGGTGGATCAGCTGGTGGTCATTTTACACCGAGAGTGACAGCTCTACAAATCATGAAAGCTGGTTATTATTGGCCTAAAAATTTTAGTGCTTGCTATGCATGGATCAAGAGGTGTAAGAATTGTGCATTCTTCACAGGAAAAGAGAGACTTGCTTCCCTTCCATTGCATCCAATCTCAGTTGACCAGCCATTCATGCAATGGGGTTTGGACTTCATTGGAGTCATTAATCCTAATTCAAGTCAAGGGCACAAATGGATTTTGACAGCCACAGACTACTTCACCAAGTGGACTGAAGCAGTAGCACTCAAAGAAGCAAATGAGTCTAGCATCTTAGACTTTATGATGGGATAGCAACCAGATTTGGTATACCTACTACAATAATCTCAGATAATGCATTGGCATTCATTAGATCCAAGGTGACTGAGTGGGCTGTCAAGAATGGGATCTACCTAAGCACTTCATCAAACTATTACCCTCAAGGTAATGGCCAGGCCGAGTCTACAAACAAGAACTTGTTGAGGATCATTAGGAGGACTCTTGATGAGAATCAGAGGTCTTGGCATACCAAACTGAAATCAGCCTTATGGGCTGATAGGATAACTCCCAAGAGATCCATAGGTAACTCTCCATTCAAGCTTGTTTATGGAAGAGAGGCAATCTTGCCCATGTCACTTGAGTTGCCAACATTGGAACTCATGAAGCAATTAGAGTTGCTAGAGTTTGAGCCCATGGAGGTGAGATATGCAGAGTTGATGGAGCTGCAGGAGGTCAGAAATCAGGCATCCCAAGCAATGGAAAAGGATCAAGCTTTGATCAAAAAGACCTTTGATAGGAAGGCCAAGGATAGATCTTTTCAGGTTGGAGATCTAGTGTTGAAATGGGATGTGGATAGAGCAAAACCGGGAAGGCATTCAAAATTTGATGCCATTTGGAGTGGCCCATACATGGTCACGAAGTGCAAGAAAAGCAATGCTTTCCAATTGGCCTCATTGGATGGTGAAGAACTGCAGATTCCAGTCAATGGAATCTATCTCAAGCGTTTCTTCTAGAGGGAAATTTACCACCTTGTAAATATTAGATTAGATTTTCATTCCTCCAAGTGCTTTGCACATTGTTTTGCTGTAGGTTAGTTTTTCTTTCCCTAAGTGCTTTGGCACAGCTTGCTGTCCCTGGAGATGTTTTGCAGTCCTTGCTTCCATCATGTGATATTCCATCTTCCTCCTTGCACATTCTAAGTCAGTTGAGGTTCTAAAAAGAATATTCGATGACTCCATGCCCAATGGACTGCTTCAAGCAATTGGTATTTTCATCTAGCAGGCAGATGACCCCTCTGAGTCGCCAAAATTGTTATCCAAAATGGTGCCCCAGCTCATTTTTGTGGCTAAAGTCTTGTGTTCTTGCCTCTCTTGTTCCTTAGTCTACATTTTTTTATTTTCAAGCACTCAAGGCTTTCTGGAAATGGCACCATCAGATAGAGCTCTCTCTCAGCTTTCTAGAAAGGTAAAGTTTGCCTCCTAACTCCTTATATTTTTCAAGTTATGGCTCGACGGAGTTTTTGTGGAAAATTTTCCCATTTGAGGCCCACAGCCAATAGGAAGCTGCCATGTGGCAGAGGAGTTTGGGGCACGGGGAATTTTTGAAAATTTTTCCAAAGAAAAAAAAAAAGGTAAAATTTTCAAAGAAATTTTTTCCCGATGATCCGTGAAAAGGGCCGTTTTTGCTTTAAATCTTTAAACGATTCAGAGTGAATCAGAGCTTGCCACGTGGCATCCGACCAGATTTTTTGAAAAATTTTCCAAAGACAAAAAAAAGGTAAAATTTGAAATTTTTTCCCGCAGTTTTTGGGCCATTTTTTTTCCCTAAATCTTCAAATGATCATATCTTTTGATCCAGAGCTCTTCTTTATATCATTGGAAAGATGTTAAAATTCTCTACATGATTCCATGGTCAATTTCTAATTTTGGTTTAGTTTGGAGAGATAAAATTCAAAAATGGTTATGGTACGTGTCCATGGCCAGAAATGACATTTCAACAACCAAATTTAATACAGAATGGGTCGCATTCTTCTCCAATATGGTCAAAAATGATAGGGTATGGGTTTGTAAGGTCCTCCATGCTATTTTAATGCATTTTCCTTCAATGAGGAATGGGCTCCCACATTTTTTATGTTTTCTCTCTCCTAGGCTCGACCCATGTACTGTAAAAGCCAGATTTGGCTCATTTCTTCAGGGTTGAACACTTTTTGGCAGAGAAAACTTATTATTTCACCTCTAGCAAGTGATAGTTTTAATAATTATACCTTTTTCAAGTATTGTAGTAGGTTTATACCTCTTTGAGGGTGGAATGCAAGAGATTTTACATGGAATTGACAGTGCAAACTCTGTGAATGCTTTCAGTCCTCTGTTTGTATTGTTTTACTTCATTTTAAGACCTCGAATTACATCTATCAGCTTGTGTATGTTTTTCCTTGTTGCATTTCATGAATTTGTGTCTATTTACATGGAAAAAAATGTTTCACCACTCCTTTTGGTGCATCACCATCTTTAGTTTAGTTTCATTTTTTGCATTTTTATCCCTGTCTCCTTGCAATTTAGAGTAGGATTAGGATCTGAACCTCTGTAGTTGTGTAAAATATAGATCTAAATCAGAGGAGTTTGAGGAACCAGCCTCTAATCTAGAGATTCCTCTCTCATTTTCACAAGTCCCACACTTGGAGAGAGGTTTCCATGTTGTGCAATCACACTAGATGCCTAAAACATCAATTCAGAACCTTGATTTACATCCAGGGGTGCTGCTGATTTGCAACAACAGGTATGTGTGTGCCTCTATGTGTGTGTGCCTCTATGTGTGTGTGCATGTGCATGTGTGCATGTGTGTTTGTGTGCACGTGTATGTGTGCATGTGCATGTGTGTTCATGCATGTGGGTGTGCGTGTGCTTGTGTGTGGATGTGTATTTATGTGTGCTTGTAAGTGTGTGTTCGCGTGTGCATCTATGTGTGTGTGTGTGTGAGTGTGCGTGTGTGTGTGCATGTACATGTGTGTGTGTGTGTGTGTTTGGATGTGCGTGTGTGTGCATGTGTGTGTGTGTGTGCTTGTGCATGTGCGTGTGCTTATGCGTGTGCATGTGTGTGTGCTTGTAACTGTGCGTGCGCATGTGTGTCTATGTGTGCATGTGGTGCTATGTGTGCGTATGCGTGTGCCTATTTGTGTGTGTGTGTGTGTGTGTGTGTGTGCATGTGTGTGTTCGTGTGCATGTACATGTGTGTGTGTGTATGTGCATGTGCATGTGTGCGTCCATGTGCGTATTGGTGTGCGTGTGTATGTGTGTGTGCATGTGAGTGTCTGTGTGCGTGTGCGTGTGATTGTAAGTGTGTGTGCACATGCACGTGCACCCATCCATGTGTGTGTGTGTGTGAGTGTGTGCATGTGCCTGTGCGAGTATATGTGCCTCTGT